>VZUI01029441.1:0-67464 GCA_013401135.1 Cettia cetti | reverse complement strand
CAGAGGACAAGAGCTACCAGACCTTCTCTTCAGGATCACTGCTTCAACAAGACCATCTCATCTGGACTGCTACTACCACCCTAACAGGGTGTCAGGTTGTATTCTGACTCTGTCAGTATTTTCTACTATTTTACTTTATTTTACTTCTTTTCTTCTTTCTCTTATTAAATTGTACTTCTGACTTGGAGTCTCTCACTGGTTTTGCTTTCAAACCAGCACACTGAGCCACCTATACTATCATATTATGCTGCCCAGCTGAGGTCTTAAAGCCATCTCAAGCTCCAAGGTGCAGAACCTGATTTTTCTAATGGGTAGGAATTTTCCTTTGGTTTTCAGTCTAAATTCATACTGCACCAACTTAAACCCATTCAGTCTTGCACAAACGCTATCCTTCAGCTTCAATCATTCTTATATTTCCTTTATATTTATCCACTTGGCGTATTTATAGACCCAATGACATCTCTGACATATTTCCCAGGCCATCATTCCATACAGCTGCAATTTCCTGACAGGCGTTGGCACATCTATCAATTACTGCACTGGATCAGCAATATTTCACTCAAAAAATGGCACTCAAATACTTCTTAAAAAAACTGATCACTGCTTCCACCACTACTTTGTACATTCCTATAAAATATGGCACCTTAAAAGAGCAAAAAATACATCATGTACCTGTTGGTGTTGTCACCAGACACAAAACAAAAACTTCCTTCCATTAAGCAACATCCAAGAAGGCCATGACTAGAGCCTTTGAGCCAGGCTCCTCACGGGGCAGGAGAACACAAGATCTGCCCTCAGAAGTTCCAGTTCACCCAACGAGGTACAGCGAGGACTGTGCTGGCTGGCACAGCTGCTCGTCCCACTGCTAGTCCAGCTGTGGGCAAACTGTCACAATAAAGCTGGGGATTCTCCTTAAATCCCTTTGCCTATGAAGGAAATTTCTGCCCCACTAACTAGATTTTATCTCAAATTATAAACCAGAGGGAATGTAATAGAGAAAATGTGTTCCTGTCATATTTGTGTGACAACTTACAGATAAAGTAAATCAAAACAGCTTAAAATCTAACACTTTTCTATAACCAAATTCTGCACTGAGGAACAAGTTTTAGAATAAAAAATATTTTGGTAAAATTCAAGACAGAGGTCTTAAGATTGCACTTCTAAAAGCAACTTTTAAAAAATCACGTTGTGGTAATTACAGGTTATGTACACACACAGTCATACAAGAAATGCAATCATAGGCTCTGCTTTTCTCTGTCTTTTGTAGGTGCTGCTGCACAGACATTATAACAATAGAAATTTTGATGTCTCGCTGACTTCTCTTTCCTGTTCAGTCTGCAACTGCAGCAGGTTTAAATATACTCAGAGTAATTACATAGGAGTTGGTAAATACTTGCCTAACAATGGCCACAGTACCTGAAGAAATGCTTGCTGAAGAATTAATATGAGTTGAGGCCTGCAACATGGACCTTCTTTCTAGAAGATAATCTCAGACAGTGGTAGAGTGATATATGGATCTCTAAAAAGAAGCCTAAGTCTCTAAGTCTCTCTGAAGACAGACAGGTGTGACAAATGCCATAAAAAAAGGCACACAGCCCTAGTCTGCCTGACTTGAAGTCAGTGTCACTGTGATGGAGCCTGATTAGCTGTTCTGCAATTGCACACCCTCATTTTCTTACAGCCCATTAGGCTGCCTTTTAACAAAATTAAACACACTGCAGGGCAAAATAACCAAGTAAACCAAAACAAAACACACTGTTCATAAACATTTTCTTAAGAAATTGCCATTTTGAAGATAAATGTTTCTCTCTTGATTAAACTAGAGACCATTCTTCCCAGTTTCTACCTTTGGACATCCCCAGAACTGAGATGGGGAAGAGCAGGCTATTTCAATGAAATGCATTTACCAAAAATCCATCACATCTGACTAGACATTACTAAATAAAAGACTGTAGACTACCAGGGAAAACTAATCATAACAATAATAACGCAAATCAAACTCCACCATAAGTCAGATGAATTAGATTAATCAGCATCCATCTCAGCTAAGTTAATGTTACAGGATGCTACAGCTTTGTATCCCATTCACTGCTTTTCCTAGGTTGTGGTAATTTCTGCTTTCTCTGCCCATGGCCATTGAATTCAGCCTGCTGTCTCTTTGTGTTCCTGTTTATTTTTGTACAAAATCCCGCACATTGGAATGTGGCTTCCCATTTTTTTTACACATTCTAGCAGGAGAAAGGTGGAAATGGCATTTTAGGCATCTGCAAAAGTTTCCCTGTCAGGATGCTCTGCTCTGCCACGACCTCACTCCTGCTTCAAGGGGGAACAGCAATCATGTTAAACATGAGAATGGATAGCACACCTTGTGCCTGGCCTTGTCAGGCACTGTCCCACTCTTACCTGGAATGCTGAGAAAGCAAAACTAGAAGACACTCAGCAATGGGCAGCAGAAGGTGCTGGTACCAGCAGACAAAGCACATCCCATTTGTGTGTGCTGCTCCTTCCCTTGAAGGGAGTGTTTAATGTAGCTGGAAAAAGATGCTATTTGTGACGGAAAGGTAAAATCCTTGCAGTTGTTCTGGATTGCAGTTTGCTGTTAAATGGTGTATTTTAGTGCATTTTCATCTTAGAATAAGAGGTTGACTGCTTACATTTTTTTCCTCAAGTTATGCCATGAAGAAATATAATTTGCCTTTTAATAGAAATGTCAAGGACCCATTCCCTCCAGTTTACTATATAGATTTTTAAATCCCATACAAAAATGTTATAAGTTTAATTGGAAAAGACAGCATGACAGCATAATTTTATACAACTGGTTACAATTATTACAATAGCAGCTTCCACTGAGTTCTCAGTGATTTTTCAAGAGCATTTACAAGCATAGAGTGTGAGTTAGGAAAAAAAATAGTAATTTGCTACAGCTGTGCAAAGTGTATTAAGGAAATCAATCAGCAGTGACACAGATATTTAGAAATGCAAAATATTTTGCCCATCTGAGAGCACAACTGTAAGATTTGGTGATGTTAATAAGGTTTTTTTTTAAATGACCAGATTAAATAAAGCATTTTATTTTATCGCAGATATATGGCACATTAAAAAAAGGCAGACAAATGGGTCAGAAAGCTATTCTGGTTGTTTTTTTCACTTAAGGGGAGAGTGAGATAATATGAACGAGTACAAACCTAGGAAAAAATGATGACAAAAGGCACTTCCCTGGCAGCCTTAGTGCTGGAGTTGTGAACAACTTCCTTCTGTTCAGACAAGAGAATTTGCTCCTTCTTTTGTAACCATAACTGCATCAAAGAAATCCAAGTATTGCCAGCTTGTTTTCCTAACTGCTAATTTCACAGAATGTTCAGTTCTGGCTAAGCCCTTGGGTCAAAACTAATGTTATTATATGCAAGAGACACAAAGCCTTTATTTTAACAGATGATGCAGAATGGAGACTTACATGGAAGACTAGAAAATCAAGGAAACTTATTTTCTAAAGGGCATGTTGAACACGGATACTAAAAGGAGCTTTGAGAGCATAAGGGCAATAAGAGAACAGAACATTTTACTTAATTAGACAATAATGAAAAAAAGCTTATTAGGGAAGTTTAACACACTCAACAGAGAAGTTGATAGAAGATAGCAACCCAGTTCTTTTCCTGAAGTGATTTTATGGTGATAAAAGTCCTGCAGATTCAATATGCTCCAGATTTATTCTTTATTTACTTTTGAAGATATTCTCATGGGCCAAAACACCTTCTTTGACCTTGAACTTTGTGCTTTTGTCATTAGATTTCTGATGCACTCAAACCAGATCAGAATAATGCAATAAAGACAGGCTGTAAAGAAGCTGGGCTGTGAATAATACATGTAAATTACATTGAAAAGGGACCTGTGAGAGTTAATGGGTGGAAGACGGACAAAATTGCTTTTCTTCTTTAGGGAGAGGGGTAGGCATACCAGTATTTATACAAGCAGGCAAATTAATTGGCTTTTGCTGAGCTCTGTGCTGCTGCAGCTAAACTGCTTCCACAACCTGACCTACATAATTCCGAATTTCCTTGGGTATTTCCTCATTCAGCCACAGGACAGCACAGCATAGAGTGAACTGCAGAAATGATCTTGGAAAGTCATACAGCCCCATATGAAATAAATTTCTCGTAAACAAATTAAAACTTCACAAAATATCTCTGCAGCACAAAATTAGTCAGTCAAATCAGAAATTGCTGGAGTAAAACTCATATAATACTGTCAGAAAACTGGTACAGTCATTGAAGAGAACTGTCAATGGCAATTAGCAATAAGCATCTAAGTTATGGGACACTCCATATCCAAGTGCTTTGCAGCAACACTTGTATTTATACACTGACAGCCCTCGTTTTCCCTGCTCTACTCATTTCTCAGTCTCCTAATTCTCCTGGTATACTCAAACAAGGAAAAGCCCGTGAGTTACCCTGCCATATGAAAGATACAAGCTCATTGCCTACTCTGACAATGACCAAAAAGTAGTTACCATGATAGGTTTGATAGGAAAGAAGTCTCATGAAAGCAGAATTTTTGTATAGGGTTGGTTGAGCTCTGGCCTCTGTCACATTTGCAAGATTTGCACTCAGAAACAGTCACAATGCACATATGTAATTTAAGGACAGATTCCAGGAAAATTCTGTATAGTTTTGGGGGTCAGATGTTGTGGAGGAACATCTAAGTAGCTCTATAAAATCTTCCATTATCAGTCCCTCTTCTTGTGCCAACCAGATGCTGGAAAGGGAATCAGATAGAAACAGCTGCTATCTCACCAAGTAGTTTTCATCTTACCTTCCAACCATTACCAGCTTTCCAGTCCACTGTTTGCTCTCAGATATCCTATCCACACTATCAAGATAACCAAGGCAAACAGTAAAAATATCACTTGGGATTCAAAAGAGAGAGAAAGACTTCCCAGCCCTAAAACTATACGTGAAAATGCACAGCAGCCGTAACTTATTTCTGGGCATTTCAGAGGCATTACAGTCCAAGTAGAATTTTTTAAAAAATGTCTTAAGATATATAGGAGCTTAAATATTATTAAATATTTACAGGTGCCAAAACTCCTCTTACCATTTCGCACTTTCTCTTTTTCCTTTTGCACGTGAGATTTTGCATTCTTACAGAGCAGACATGTTATTTTACATTCAAATACTTGTGCAGCTGCTACTACCTAAGGCTTGAGAGATTTATGGATAGTAACACAAGTGCAAAATAAAAGAGTACATTTGGATGCATATCAAACAGAAGCCGCATCAGTCAATCAAATTGCTGGACAACAGATTCAAGTCTACAGATAAATGTGAAACAAAATTCCTCAGTCAGATCAACTTCTTCAGAAAAATACATTATGCATTTCCCAGTACTGACATGGATAATGTAGTACTTTTCTCCTTGACCAAAGCATGCCACAGAATTTGTTTTCTAAGCCAACATGTGTCAAAGCAGAAAAGAATAGCCATTCTTCTGAACTGCTATCAATAAAAAAGTACCAACTGTATCAGTCAGCTTGTGTAACAACAAAAACCAGATTTGTATCAATGTCAGGATCTCAGCAAACCCCACTTGCACACAAAACATCCTCAGTTCATATACAGAGGCACTGTTGCAGGATGCACACACTGCTGCTTCCCAGCAACTTCACTTATTCTGACATCTGATTTTTACAGTGTAAACACCACACTCTGCCTAAGCAAAAACCCCTCTGTGTATGCCTTTTTGGTCATGAACAAGGGACCAAAATAAAGGACCAAAGCAGTTCCACTCAAACCCGACAACCTCATGCAGTTGCTTTTTAGTTTATCAATCAAACTCACTGAAATAAAAATAATGGTATAGAGGAAAGCTCGGAATTGAATTCTCAATTGGAAATCCATACCAAAAGCCAGCCTTGTCTGAACACAGCTTTCATTAACAACTCTGGCAGTGAATGGCATTTTGAGTTTACCATGCACTAGGGAGGAGCAGATATAAATCAGGGCACCCTGTGGTCATCACCTCGGGATTAACATCCCAGTGCATTCATCAAGCAGCCGTGTCAATCCTAACTTTTCTTCCACTTCTAGCTTTTTATGGCCAGCAAGTTAAGACACTCAGCAGTCTCAGAGCACCCCAAAGTCCCTGTTCAGCAATGGGCCTGAGCCCAGAGCCAGACCCTGAGCCCAAGGCAGCAACAGCAGACAGGGCTCTGCAGACCTGAACACCAAGCTTGTTCCCATCCATCACACTGAGAACGACTTTCCCCCTGCTCCTCCTGGCCTCCTACCCCTGCTGCTCCACTGTCTTACACGATTAAAACCCCCACAAAACTCATCTTAAAAGGCACTGTTTTTCTTGAATTTCTCAACTTGGTTTTGTGGTTTTTTGAGCCAACCAGGTACTGCTGAAATATTTATCTACTCCTACCACATATAATCTGCTGGTAAGGGTTTTTGCATAAAGAATAAAATAGGAGGTGGTTAGGCAGTAATATTAATTTGTTCTCTGATCACATATTTTTCCACACCCTGTCCTCCTGAAGAATAATGCCCAGTACACAACTCCATTTACTACTTTTTAAACTTTACTATCGTTCCTGACAATAATATTTCCTTTGCTGCTGCTCTTTCTTCTGCTCAGACAGGCCATCTGCCATCCTGCTCTCCAAACTATTTGTCAGCCCCAATCTCTGTAGGCACTGAAGGATATTATAGGTGTGAATTACATTCATATTGTTCCTCCTCTATTTTGGGTTGAGGACAGTACTATGCTGTAATGAGACACTGACTGTAGAGAAAAAGCAAAAACTAGGATAGAAGGTAGACGTCATAAGTTTTCAACATGCACTTCCAACCCCTTAAAACAAACTTATTAAAATTCTCCCCTGGCAATCAACTTTAAATGGCTTCCAGCACATGTAGATGTTAGGCAAAGGATTCCAAGTTATACACATTATCTCCCTAAAACGGACCAATTTTCATTAAGCAAAGCAGACAATTTGTTTTTTCAGTGAAAAATGTGTAGATGATACTCAGATTAATCAAACTTGAGAGACTTTGGAGTGATTTTAGTGAAGTAATTCTAAGGACTGATGCTCTAACAGGCAACTTGTCAGCCCATGAAGGAGTGTTGGAAGTAATGCACATTGTAAAGTTGAGCTGTGACTACTGAAAATTTTGGTTTATGTCAGCACATAAGAAGGAACATTTATATATAAAAGATCAAAATGGGAAGAACTCAGCCTGGTTGTTCCAAACCACTTGATTTAGGGTTATGACTGGAAGGCAGGGAAAATCAAGCCTCTTTTAATACCTTTTTGGTTTTGACCCCTCTAAACATGAGCAGTTTTTAAGGTCTGAGTAAGCCTCATTCTCATCTCAGTAAATCTCATTCTGACTTCAAGCTTCACAAATTTTCATTCTCAGGACAAACCCAGATGGGAAGCTAAAACATACAGGAGATTTCCAGGTCTTATTCTGGGCTCATTTAAAATTTATTTTAGCAAGTCTCTTCACTTGAGCAAAAACTAATTGCACAGTGCATAGACAAAACTTTAAAACAATGCCAGCAAAGAAAAAAACTCCCACAAAAGCACTTTTGATTTTTTTTTTTTTTAATCCACCTTATCCATCTGGAAGGTGCTGTGCAGTAGGGGAGTGTAGAAAGATCTGGATTTTGTGAAATATAAGAACAAGGGGTTAACTATTAAAATTCTGCTGAGTTTTAGAAAGATTTTATAAATACTGAGCATTATTGATCTAAGAGACAGATTGCTAATGTTGCATTATTACATTCATTTGAGATATACCTAAAGTATCCCAAATTAAAAACCTAAGCAAGGTCTAGTTCAACCTAGCCCAAGACCAAATATATACATATATAGCATAAATTATATATATATATATATATATGTTTTCTTGCCATCTTCCTTTATTTTATTAGTTTTCTCTTACAGATAAAAAAGGAATAGAAAAATAATTTCATTTTCATAAGTGCTGAATTCCAGCAGCCAGCTTCGTGATGCTTCCAAGTCACTGAGTTCAGCTGAGCATTTCAGGATTTGTGATGTTCTGCCAACACAGCAGGGCTGATGTCCCTGCTCTCAGTGCAGATCTGCCCTAGCAGATACTGAATAGTTTCCCTGCACTAAGGAGCAGACACTCACCAGCTATGACTTTGAGTCTTCCTCAGGTTGTCTTGCTGGAGCTTCCTAAGTAGTTAGAAGACTTAATCTTCTCTACACATCACCTTATAACATCTAAATTTGGCTTTTGCTTCATTTGCCATATTCTAATTAGCCTCTTATGGAGCAGGAAAATACATCTCTCCCATTTACTACATAGGAAAGTTAATGTTATCTTTATTCATAAATATGCAGGTATGAAAAATCAGGTGGAGCCTTTGCTGCTTCCACAGCAGTTTCTGCTAAGAGCTCTCTGCCTAATGCAGGACTGAAGAAAGCAGAAATCCTGAAGGGAGAAATAGTTACCCTGAATGTACCTTCAAAGGCACAGAAAGCTCCTTAAAAAGAACCAACGGAAATGGGTCACGATCTCCCCAAGCAGATGCATCTCTATATTTAGCAACCACTATTATAGTTGCTGACATCTTAGGGAAGTGTCCTTATCACCACCCCAACTGGACTTAACTTGTCATCTTCCACTTACAAACTCCTGTAGCAGCACTGCCCCTCAGAACCACCCAGTCACAAAATCGTTAAGTTTGGAGAAGACCTTCAAAACTGAGTCCAACCACTAACCCAATATAGTCAAGTCCACCACTACACCATGTCCCCAAGTGCCACCTCCAGATGTCTTTTTAATACCTCCAGGGATGGTGACCCCACCACTTCCCTGGACAGTCTGCTCCAGTGCCTGACCACCCTCCTGGTAAAGAAACTTTTCCTAATATCCAACCTAAACCTCCTCTGTTGCAACAGAGGCCACTTCGTTTTGTGCTGTCACTTGTTATTTGGAAGAAGAGACCAACCCCACCTGTCTACAGCCTCCTTTCAGGGAGTTGCAGAGAGTGATAAGGTCTCTCCTGAGCTCCCTTTTCTTTCTGCTTTAGTCACCGTGTTTCCAATGCCTGTAAAACGAGTAATAAATTACTGAGAATGGCATTGGTAAGTAGCATTTTTACTTGGAGTTCTCCAGACATCTACACATATGGCTTAACCCAGTTTCCTCTGAAATAAGTAATATTTTCTCCAGAAATGTACAGATCATATTTTAAGGCTTTAAAAACATTTAAATATTTTAATATTTACTGAACGCTAAACAAATCCTGACCACAACAGTTGCTTAAAATTTAGAGACTGATAAAGACAGCAAATTAATACTGCATTAATAGACCAGACTGTCAAAGACAACTAGACCAGACTGGAACACAAAGTCTTCACAGAAACAAAAATACCTTTTGCATTTATATATATTAACATATATACATATTTATATTTACAACTGCTAATCTCCACAGACCAATGAGCTCCTTCAAAAGGACACTCTTCCCCTGCCAGTGCACTGCCTTGTCTGCCAGATGCAGATGGAGCCATTCAGGGGCAGCTCCTCCATCAGCAGGAGCCAGGTTCCTACATAAGAGCTGCTTAGTTTCTAGAAAAAGTCTTTTCAGAAGGACTCATTAAATCCAGAGTTAAAATGCACTAGGTCATCTCATTATCAAGAAAAGGGCAAATTTATGATGCAAACCACAAATTAAATGCAAAAAAATCAGCTGGATGCTGATCAATCTGCTCAATATCTTTTATTTCAGTATTTACTTTGAG
This sequence comes from Cettia cetti, assembly GCA_013401135.1. Lineage (NCBI taxonomy): Eukaryota > Metazoa > Chordata > Aves > Passeriformes > Sylviidae > Cettia > Cettia cetti. The sequence goes on along the minus strand of VZUI01029441.1, from coordinate 57,683 downwards.
AAATGATACCCATCAATAGTTTTTTTCAGGATCGAGACCTTAGTCAGAATCTTATGTTTTATAAACTCTAGCACCCTCTATAATACAGATGAGCATTAAGGCAAAATTCTGTGTTGTGCTCTGCCTAGGGTAGGGCTATACTGTAAAAACATACATTTCACTACAGTAGAAATTTCAAGCTTACAAACTCACCAGGAGAGCTAGCTGGGAAATAGCAGAAAAAGCTTAGTCTTTCTCTCCCAGGAAAAAAAATCTACAATCACAAACCCAAAAAAAAAAAAAAGACACTGACTGACCCACTGCCTTTTCTGTGCTGTGATGTAGGTATTCACCTGCAAGAGAGCAAAATCAGGTCAAGGACTTGAACCTGTGTTTCACCTTTCATGGACAGGTATTCTGCTCTCTGCTGATTCTGGGATTTTTTTTTCCTGTACCAGATAAGGTTCCTTCTGAACCTGAAAAAGCTTTCACAATAAAAGCACTGTCGAGACACATAAAAACAGTCTGTATTGAAAATGCAACCTCTTTTTCAAGAAAAATTCAGTTTTACTAAAAGCAAACAAAACAAGAATCCAAGTTAAATTTTGATGCTGCTTTTCACAAACAGCCCACACAGTGGATATTTTCTCCAGCTAAGCATCAGGTATTAACCTCTTCCTGTATCTTCAGAGATAATTGGAGCCAGCTCCTTTGGAAACAAAACAAAATGTGGACATCTGTTCATTGTAAACATTTAAAGAACATTTTGGATACTAAATTAAACTGCAAATTATATTTTTTATTCCATTATGGAACAAAATGATTGTACATTTTAGATAAGGAAGAAAGGGAAGCCTAAATGAGACAGACCAGGCAGCCCGTGAAAAGCTATTTGTGATTAAGACATTCATCTGGAAGACTGGAAAGAGAGGACTCAAATCTTCACGTCAGAGAGGGAGTAAAGGCCACACAGAGTGATAGCGTGGGAAGGAATCACAGCAAAAGCACGTGGCAAAAACTGGGTGGTAGCAAAGATGAGCAGAGAGAGAAGACTCACTAACAGAAATACAATTCAGATGCTGAAGGAAAAAGCCCCTCACAAATGGGGAAGGGGATAAAGCAGATATGTTGGGATAGAAGGTATAAAAGTAAAAAACCAAACAAACTGGTATCTTAGCAACATATGTAGTACACTTAAATCATCTCCTCTTGCTAACTCAGCTGAAGTGTTAGAGTGGTTGGGGAAGACAAGGTCAAAGAGCAGAATTACTTGCAGAAAGGCAATGGGCAATGACAGGCAGGGCTTTGGCTGTTGCTTCTTTCATGTTTTTTCAGTACTGTTTTCTTTGTATGACTATTCAGAGCTGGATTGTTAAATCTGTTACTCATGCTGTGTGCAAAGTCACAAGAGAAACTTTCTGTTCCCCAGGCCCCTTATTAACTTATAACTGTTGATGGCAACAAACAATTGTACTCCTTCTCTGCAGCAAACAGGTATCTGCATTGAGAGCAAGGAGTCAGGAGGCCTGAAAGCAGGGTGCTCTCTGAAAAGGCTGGAAAGTGAATCTGGTCCTCCAAACATAGTCTCATCAAGAACTGCCTCTTGGAGTCTGCTCTGCAGTTTGCTTCTGTGACAACACTGATCTGGTTTGTCTTTGAGAAATTCCTGACATAAGCAAATTTATCACTGAAGAAAATGAATATATATGCTCATGGCTGGCAATTTTGACTTCCTAATGGTTAATAGAAAACCCACTGGAAAACAGTAGTCATACACGGCATAAAAGTCAGTGAGGACAATGCAGTCTGGAAGGATTCATTAACAAAACTCTACCAGTCCCAGTGAGATCAAGATTCTATCATTTGATCTTTCTGATCCAGGAAATAATAGTTACATAAATTGCTGGGTTTGCACAGTGAAGTTTTAACCACAAGTGGCTATTCCCTGTTGCTAAAATGTTTTTGTTAGGCCTAAGAAATGAGCCTGGAAATGCCTCCAGGAGCCTCAGTACTATTTTTATTCTTAGCAAAAGATTATTATAACTTTTATGTGGTAATCAAACTCATTGTAATACTGACCCATAATGTTTCCAGTAGGTTTGCTATTCTCATGGGCAGGTATGTACATACAGACATTGCCCTCACAAAATCTGGTCTTCACAGCAACACAGAGCACTCGCTACTTTAATTTTGAATGGCACTTATTCCTGGTTCTCCTTCCTGAGCAGAGATTGTCCAAATTAGCTGAATCAACACTGATAGAAACTCTAAGTGAAGCGAAACAATAATAATTGCCTTAATATGCATCCTTGTAGTGGAGTAAGGACTTAAACCAATGAGTGGAGATCAGGTAAGAGAACAGAGGCTCTTCTGAGGTCTTCATTTTGGGACAATGATCAGCACACTTAGCAGAAGTCCTCTTGGAAGAAACTAGCTATCATGGATAAGCCTTAATGGTTTTACTCGCAAGAAAGTGAGTGTGTGTTGGATGATCCTGACCTTTCTGCTTTGTGCAGTGCAGAATTCATCCTCCTGCTGTTCACTACTTGAAGTCATAAAACTGCTCTGAGTAGGACAGACCACAATATGATGAACCCCACAGCTCCAGGATATACCTGCCCACACACTACTACATTTTTTACTAGCATCTTTTGAACACAGAACCACTTATGGGAGATGGCAGAACATTCAGTTCAGAGTTAGATTTAACACAGAAAAATTCAAAGACATAGGATTGACCATCAAAAAGAGAAATCCATCTCTTTTCTCCATGTATCTTTACTAGTTCTTGCAACAGGCAATGACATTTTAAGCAACCCATACCATGCCATCTCAACCAACCACGAAGAATTTAACTTCAGAAGTGTGATGTAAAGTGAAATAATATTGCTAATGTAAGAGCCTCTTGGACAACTGAGTAGCTAATTTACAAAGACAAGAACTTGACAAAATGAACGCTTTTCAGCTAAATTACAGTCATGTTTTGTGTCATCTCATGATGGCCAGTCTTTCCTTGCACTTTTTTCTCTGACCATGAAGAACTATGGTTCTGCTGAATTTTCCTCTTAGGAGGTCTGAAAATGTGATCTGACAAGTCAGTGATTGATGGAACCTTATCTATCCAGAAAAAAAATCAAAAATTCCTCCTGAAAGACCATGGGAGATTGACACCAACAGTAACATGTTGTCATAGAAGAGTACACAAGTCAGGAAAGTTAGTTACTTAGGGTAACAGGCAAAATTAGAGGCTTCCAGGGTGCCACAGAACATAGACTTCAACTATATTTGTACTTGCAGCTTTCCAGACATGAAATGGCCAACAGCAGATCTAGGAAATCACAATGTGTTGTAAGAGGGATAGGAGGAGTTGCTGTTTCAGAGGCTCATCACTTCAGAAGGTGCTTGCTTCAGGAGAGCTGCACCGCCTCTCACAGAAGCCCCGGGATGTTCCCGGCTGGCGGCAGAGCGGGAGCAGATTCCCAGCGGGTCCCTGTGTAACACTGTAACTCCATTCACAGCCATCTGCTGGGGCTCTTGGGCAGCCAGCCGCAGCCGAGAGACTACCATCAGATGGTAAACTTCCCTAAAATACAACTGCAAAAATCACTGCACAAAGACCTAGAAATTCTTTAACTAGACACAAGTCCCACATTTCACAGATGAATGGTAGTTTGGAAAAGCGGCTTTCAAACTCCTCTGAATGAGGTGGCTTTAATTTCCTTTTTGATTTACAGCAACTATGGCATACAGAAAGACATGCTGATGGAAACTTCTTGTTGGCTGGGATTTTTATTGCTAGAGATCCCATTTTCTTTCTTTCTTGGGATTTGTACTGACTCCATATAAAATGAATTGTTGAATTTCACTATTATTCTTCCATATACATGCAATTTTTAAAGTAGAAGGAAACAAGTGGTTTTGAGGATTGTTCAGAGTTTTTTTCCCTGCTGTCAAAGATACTGCATTTGCCTGATTTCAGCTTCTTCATAAGAATGTCTACAGGGAAGCAGCCTGCACAAGCTGAATTCCATAAGACCATCTATGGCCTAAAAGCCATGGCAAAACCAGACATAATTGAATACTTCAAATTAAAAGTTCTGAAAATAAACCAATGTTAAGTACTCAGATGCCAATACATTCTTTTCTTCCAGGAGAAGAGATGAACAGAGAAGAATAAGGAACTAATGTTCCTTTAAAACTAATAAAAGGATTTTGGTCAAATTCAGACTGAATTTTTCTATTTTTTTCTAAATAAAACTGTATGACTTTTTATTTCAATGGTTTTTAGCTAATTCCTAAATAAAGATCTATGAATTTAGCAAAGGCTGACATGTAATTTAAAACTGAAATAATTAATGGAAATATACTGTAACCTTGCTACTAATATTTCCAGAAAGAAAGCCAGAAGGTATGGGGAGTAGTTGTGTAAACTCACTGCTCTTTGGTGTTTTTTCCTAAAAGGACTGGTAATTCAAAGAAAGCAGGGAAAACCACCTCTGTTATTGCACACAAAAATGATGAAAGCAATTCAGCTTAATATTTGGCAACAGCTCTCACACTAGTGCATTTTTTTTTCTGCTTTGACTTGAGGAGAAAAACAGAAATTTAGAAGCTGAATGAACTCACAATACTCTCCTTGCCTCATTAGAAAAATGAGGGTCCCCAATATCCTTGTGATTCCAAAAATCTGTTTTGCAGTACTGACAGAGAAGAAACAAACAAACAAAAAAAAATTATTCAAAAATATCTATACTGCACATTCTGTACAAGTCACTGTTAGCTTATCCATAAAATCAAATATTATTAGGTGTTTCTTATGAATTTAAATTTTGCTTTTAGGTTTATAAGAAATAACATTATCAAAACTGGCAGTGATTTTCTTTGCCCATGGCATTAGTGGCCATTTGTGACTTCAATTAATCTCTTTTTGACTTTAATGTTTCAGGACATTCTGATAACAAACATGTTCACGCTTCCAGTTATCACCGGTGAACACTTTTACTGAAGCTTTGTTAATGTCACACTGCTGGTTTGGAATATTTCATTCCAGTTCTGCAGAATAAAGCCTAAATTCTTATTTTAAGGAAAAGAAAACAAAACCAGCAACAAAAGAAACCAAGAAGTTTCATACTATTCACAGAAAGTAAAAATTTATAGCTGCCATACAACTCAAATTTGAAAACACATAATTTTTTACTGATCACATCCCAAGGCCTTTATACACCTGATCAAAGAGGAGGGAAAACATGTCCCTCATTGCCCCAGGGATATATTTTCTTTCTAATCTTGCCTTGCTGATGTTTCATATTCCTCAGCCTGTCTCTCATTTGAGGCATCTTTTCTCACCTACAGTTAAACTCATTGAAACTTCTGGAGAGACTGTGTTGCTTTTCTTCTTTATTACTATTTCAATTAAGGCAATTCCTTCCTTTCAATCCATTAATGCATCAAGACTAATCTAGGTTAATTCGTGAAGCATTTGAGCTGGAGGAACTCTGGTTATACACCTTTATAAAGAGACTGCAGTTGAGAGAAATGTCAGCTCCACTTGATGGAGGCTAACAGATCTTCTACTGACTTGCCATTTTCAGGACTTCCCTTGACTATAGTCACCACATCTTTAGCTCTTAAAACCTAATTTTACAAGCCAATAAAATACCACCTTTTGATGATTTCATTTTTGTAAAAGCTTAACATCCTAGAGCAACATTAATATTTTTCATGAACACACAGGTGGTGTGTTTGATAAAACAGCATAAAATGACAGCCACTATAAAAGAAGCTTGGTCAACCACTTCTCCCTTCATATGCTTTTCCTTCATAAAAAAAGTCTTGAACAAATAAAATAATTAATGCAGAAGAGCTTAAAACATTTTCTTTTTAAGACTAAGCTATACCACAAAATTCAGACTTAGATCTAGATTTCAAAAGTTCTTTCTGCGATTAAGTAAGTCCCATGTAAAATCTGTTTAAGAAGGACTTGTCTTCCACAAAACTCAGTTATCCAACTCTGGGTAGTCTCCCTCTCCAAAATGCCCCTATTTCTATGCAACCTTTGAAATCTTTCCAACAGCAAAATCCTATTTTCTCCTGCACCTTCTAGAAATCAAATAAGGAGAAAAAAAGCAAATTCACAAGGACCTTTGACAAATTCAGAAATTGACAAAAAAATTATTCAGGCCCTAGAAAATCAGTCATTCAGTAAGGGGCACAAGTTTCATTTTATGTATTCAAACTATTTGAAAATATATTTTAGAGATACTCATTCACAATGGTGATGCTCTTTATCCTCTGTTTAATAAGAGTCCCTTTGCAAAACACCTCTTTAGTGTCCAGCACAGTAGCAGACTTCAAAGCCAGCCCTGTTTAGAGCAGGAGGCTGAACTTCCTGAGTTCTCCCAACTTCTCCTGCAATATAAATTATCCTATGATTTCACATTTACAAAACTAGATGGGGGGAAAAAAAAAATGCCTAAGATTTTTTTCTGATTTTCTTGGGGAGCTTTTTCTTTGAGGACACTGGTGGGGGTCTTCAGGCTTTGAATACATTTTTGGAAAGATGTTTTTTCATTTGTAACCTAGCTATAGTTGTTTTTCTTATCTACAGTCCCAGTCTTCCAGAAGAGGGAGTTTGATCCTTTGCTACAAAAAGAGGTAATCTAAGAATGAGCAACTGCAGGTTCCAGATATGACACTTGCAGGTTTCTCTTTGAGGAGATTAAAAGAGAAACGTGTACCATGTTGTCATAGGTCAAAGTGTTATAAGACCACAGGCTATAGCTCACTCAGTGGGAAGAAGACTTTTGACATTTGAAAAAGCCAGTTTTACAAATCTGAAGCATAACAACATGGAAACCAAGAGGGGAAAAAAAAATCAAAGTTGAAAGGAAGCATTTTAACAAAGCACAAAATTGACACATTTTGGTGTAAGTTTTGTCTGGAACCTGGAAAGTCTTGACATCCTCAGAGCAGGGATGCTAAACAAACCCTGTTTCTGGTGGCTGGTTCACACTGATGACAACTGGCTTAGGAGTGATGTATGATCAGATTACAGAAGTTGTTATGTGATGGGGTTGACCACAACAGCAGGAGCATGGCCTGGTGACCTATAGCCCATTTTTATTCTTCTAGGAAATAATGCATTTATTCTGCAGAAGGATTGGATAATTTTCCCAGTATTTGATAGGGGATCCCTCTTTATTTAAGCTTTTGAGTCATATGGGATAACTTCAATGTTAGTATGATAAGTACAAAATTAATACCGAACATTATAAAACTGAAATACATATATTGCATAGAAAAGTAGCTTTCAATGCTAAGAACAATGTACTTTGTACATTGTACTGTAAAATGGAGCAATTTGGTAAAATGAGGTAACTCATTTTCAATTCCTCATTTCCCACTTTGGAATATGCCCACAGAACAGTCAAAGCTTTAAAGGTTTTACTTTGCCTCAGTATAACAGCAGATTAAAAGAAATACCTGCAGCCTACATACAACTTATCTTTCAGGACTCATTGGACCAGGCAGGTCTACTCCAGAATACTACAAAGGACAGCACAGGAGCACACTTTTACAATTTATGTCGTAAATAAGTTCCCAATCCTATAGATACACACAGGGCCACAGAAAATTTTCTTGTGCATAAAGTTGTATTAAGGTTGTACTTAAAATGCTGAAAATATCAGTGTTCTACCACTGCCGTTAGCTGTATTTATAGAGGAGTTAGCCCAGACAAAGAAAGCTGAAGTAACATTCTAAATATACTCCTGTCCTTTCCTTCCAGCACGTGACTGCTTTTTCTGTTCTTTTTGTCCCATTATAATTTCATCCATATAATGGAGAAGATGACTGAGAGAGTGTTCTGGGACTTCTGCACAACTTTAGCATGGCTGAAGATTTCCTCCTCTTGACAGCCTGTGAGCCTGGGTGGCTTTGCCAAGCAGCCTTTTCCCCTATTGGTGACAATATTAATTTTCTTAGGTTCCCTCATGTCTGAGGCTCCCATGGTCTAGGCAAGTTTCTCTCATATTCCAAGACTACCAAACTTCTCAAACTACTTGTGTTTGGATTGTTTTGGGTTCTTTTTTAACAACTTTCTCTTATAGCCAGAAAACCTTGTTAAGAGTAGAGACATTAAGGGAAGTGGAAGCTGTTACACCTGTGACGCGTGAAGGTCCAGTCAAAGAGCCTGTGCCTGGAGCATTTTGACATTGGTCTCTGTGTGTTGTACTTTTCTTTTTCTTAGGACTTTAATCCTATCTTTGAGCTGAAGGAAGGTAGCAGGTGGCAGATCTGACTGCAAGAAGCCATGGATGGATGCCACTTCAGGAACTCTGAAACACCATCAGGTTGTTTCAAGAGTGTTTCCTGAAAACAGAATCTTAAATACCTTTACCAGTTAGTCGAATTAAACCACATGTACATGATCTAGCATGCATTAATCCATATTAATTATTAAATAATTTGTACTAATATCTGTGATGTAAAGTCAAGACTTTAACATACATCTAGAATGAGGTAAGAAGCTGGTGTTAAAAATATTGCAGAGCCATAACACACTATTTTTCACTATGCAAATAGTATGCAGATAATATCTACACTGAACAAGCTAGGTTTGTTTTAGCAGGCTATTTAAAGAAAACAAGGACCAAAAAGTCAAGATGCTTTGGCCCACTTACAATTTTATAACAAAATCATTGCTATTTACCAAGTGACTGGCACAGATTCACTTCCCAGTCATGACAAGGGTATGTTCTGAAAATACAACCTGTGATATCACAGGCAAGTTAAGACAAAAACATTGCTTCAGTGTTTCATGCATGCAAACTTCAAATAAGCTAAATGTTAGCAGATATGTCATTAGCAGCACATTCAGTACCACGAACACCTTAAGCAATTCCATAAAACTCAAATGAGCTGGACTTGCTCATAAAGCTTGACTGACATCAGCCAGTGCTGGCTACCTGCAGCCCAGCAGCAGCCCAGACAAAAGAGCCCTCATCTCATTTTTCAGCTTTTGGAAATTTAGTGCTGCGTTTTAAAAATTGCTTCTTTCTGAAGCCATCTCCAAATTCACCCTTCAGCCATTCTCTTTCTAATCCAAACACATTCAACCACAAACCTAAATTTCAGCAGTGCAAACCCAGAGCCTTTGAAGATGATAATACTGTGCTTGACTACTGTGTCAAATACTTTTTAAACTCCTCAGGTTATGCAAATAACAAACATTTCTGCCACTGAGTGCTACTTATCAGCGTGGCATTATTTTTTTTTCTCACTCCAGAAGGAAGATAACGTACATTACTGAACAAAATGTTGTCGCTGTCCAGCTGAAGCAGAAAGTTCAACTACCTTCCAGGCTCGATATTCTCAGGACAAGTGCACACGCACACACACAGAGATATATCACAGAAATGGACCTGAACTGGACCTGTCTTTTCCTCTTTTGAAAACAGACAAGGTTCAAATAAAAGTATAATTTCAAACCTGACTAGAAATGTACCCAACTCTAGTTAACCTTTTTCATTCATACCAAAACAGAGGCTCCTTCTAGGCCATGGGTGTGTCCAGTGGATCCGTGACAATGTCAAGCCAAAGCCCCCTCTCCTTACATACGCTAAATAATATAATTTTGAAAGAAAACTTCAACAAAATTTAAAAAAAAATAGCTTTTGTTTGCAAAAGGTGTAAAAAGGACGTTTCAGCAGAACTTAGCTCACTGAGCAGGATCATGTGGCTGAAAAATGCTCTGGAAACAAAAAAGCCAGAACCCAACTGTAGTAAGCACCTAATAAAGAGAAGCAAGTCTGTGCAACCAACACAAAGAAAGAAACAACAGATAAACATCTGTCTGCATCAGATAAACACTATGGGGCTTGTTATATGCAGCTTCATCTGGGAGCCTTTTCAGGGCTTTGTGTTGTACCTGTATGGATTTAACCTCTACTCTTGAGAGAGTAAAGCCAGAGTCCCTGTGAAAACCAGGTCACACAGGTACCACCCTGTCCTGTTGTTAACCAACGGTCTTCTCCCACACTTCTAGGATACAAACTACCTTTTTCTTCGAGGTACACAGCTTCTATACTGACACATGAACACCAAACTTGGCTGAGGTAAAATCTGCCTGTTACAAGCTCTGCTCTTTACCATTAAAGGTCAAGCTAAGGAGAAAATAAACCAAACACAGAGCAAACTGTAATGGGAGCTCCATAACATAGAGAACTACAAAGCAACAGGTGCCTTTGGAAACAGGTTTTCACATGGAAATGCAAAAGAAATTAAATTAAAAAGCACAAAGACTAGAAAAGACTAGAAAAACAAGCACAAAAACCAAAACAACTCAAATCTAATTTTAAAGAGCACCTAAAACCAGAAGACTTAATAGGTTACAGTTTCCAGGTATATGAACAAAACCAAGAGATTGGATATGACCCTTTGTTGTATGTCACTTCATTCAAAAATGTAAGATAAACATAATTAAATGGATTCACCTTCAAAAAAAATCATCTTGGATAGTATTTTTTACATAGTTTTATTAGTTGAGAAGATTTAGAAAGGGAAACAGTGGAGTAAGAGAAGATATATGCAGATGTTATTCGGACATGTACTGACTGGCCAGCAATAGAAAGTTACTTTGTCTCCACATTACTACCTGAAGGTACATCTTTATTATTTATCTCTTATGCAAATAGACAACGAATCACTTGTCAAAGTGAAAAATAATTAAATACAATGAAACCTGATTTCCAAGGAGATTATAATCTCTTCAGTACCACACAGTGTGCATTTATTTCCTTTTGAAGGAATCACTTTGCACTCTATACTGGGTTTCCTTTTAGATTATGTCATTTTATTTGCTATTGAGTCAAAAGTAGAGAAACACAAATGTTTTGGCTCTAAGCAGGGACAGTATTATTCCAAACCATAAGGAATCACGTCCCCTGATGGACTGCCCTGCTGGAGCAGCACATGTTTTACAAGAACAGAGACTGGATGATGTGGTTTTATCCTGCCCACAAGAGCATCTCTGTTCTTAACACACAGCTGCAGTGCCCATAGCACAGACTGGCTGACTACAGGCAAAGGGTCATCTCACATGGCAAGAGCAGCCTCCAGCATGGATTGAAAAGATAAGAAAAACGTTTGACGTACTTGGATCTGACAAGATTGAGTCGGTTTTCGGCAAAAATTGGTCACAGCGGACTCCTTGGTAGCCCTCTTTGCACCTGAGAAAAAGGGGATAAATGACAAACATACGCATGCGGTAGTAAAAGGTTAACTTTCAGGTACCAAATCAAGCCTGCCAACACTGCAAGGGACTCGCATATCTACAATATGCAAGTTATTTTGACTATAATGGGAACATGGTTATTACTGGAACACAATGGAAGCAGGCAAAATAATTTGTATTTCAAAAAAGTTCCCCTTAAACAGTTCGATTATTTTAGAAACTATGAAAGTAAACATCATTTTAGCATAACCATTCTTTTAAATATCAATTCAGTGAAACAACGAAAGAAAAAACCCGTATAAAATACATATATTTGCAAATAAATTAAACTCTTTAGGTAACATAGCACTTTATAAAGCTTCCATACTGCACAAACCATGAGACATCCAACTTATCTTTGGCTGTCTGAAAAAGAAGGGAACAGTCAGCTAGCCATTAATTTTAATACCAGTTTATACTGTGCTTAAAATATAAAATGATAGACATCATCAGGCATTGTTTGCAAGCAGGAAGTTTAAGATGCCTGTGAGATTAGATTTTAAAGCACATAAACCAGAATACCCTCCTGCCTCAACAAACAAGAACTGGCTTTGACTGAGATTGTAATACTATTATTTATCTTGAAGCCTTACTTTGAAGCAATTCCATTTACTGCGTTTGAACTGTTCTCAGAAGTCTCATTTCAACTAAGTGTATCAGAATCAGATCTTTAATTATTTATTCGTCAAGCAGTTTTTCAGAGTAAAGTGATGGACACTTTAATTATAAATGATAGCAACAGGGATTCCTTATCTCCCAAAGCTCTTGCACATCACACAAGCAATATGCTCAAATCAGCATCACCACCTTTCATTAGGGTTGACAACTGCAGCTTGAATGATGTGATAATGTCAGGAGAAGAAGTTATCTGCTCCTTCACAATGTTTTTACTCAGGCTTCCTCTAAATGTTGCCTTTTAATATGCTTTTGGTTTAATAAATTAATGGTTCAATGAGGAATGTATATCACCAGCATTGACTCAGGGACAGTAAGAACATTTGTGAGAAAATATGTAAATGGTGTTCTCATCAGACCCAAAAACATAGTAAAAATCTACAGTAAAAAAAAGACTTAAACCCCCCATACATACAATATTTCAAAACCTCCTTTTTGGCCTTTCTTCCTGATGGATATGAGGTACTACTTTGAAGATCAGCTTCCTCTCAGTACTTGCCTATCTGTAAAATAACTGACTTGAAAAAAACTGTTCAGGTTTTGTTTCATTCAGATCCCATGACGGTGGTCATAAGTTATCAGTCAAAGAAAAAATGTTCTATTAATTTAAACTGTCCACTAGTCAGAAAAACTGAAGTCCACATATACTCAGACACTGCTACATGCATCTTTTGCCTCTGATTATGAAACATCAGAAGCTGCCTCACATCAAAAAGAAATTCTTCACAGTCTTGAGAGGAGTTGACAGACCTCATACCAAAGCTTATGTACAACCTGCACTGGTGTGGATTCTTGCCTTTCTATGAGCATTTTATATTAACTTCTTGACACACATTTGCCCCTGGCTTGCTTATAAATGCCGTACTTCAGACTTAAAACCCTCTATCCTAAACTGTTTGTCATGAAAGAATAGGAGGAGAGAGTCAGAGTGGGATCTCCTGGAAGAGCTGTGCCAAGTGCTCATCAATGTTTGTGGACGTTTCCATTAACTGTACCTCTGGCAAACACACCACAGGGGAATGTGCTTCTTTCAAAATTTAGTACAAAGGTGGGCAATACATCAAAGAATAATCTTTTAACGTAACACCATAACCTTAGACTCAGATAATAGCTACTATGGTGAGACTGCACCTTGAATCCTGTGTCCAGCTCTGTGGCCCTCAATACAAGAGGGACATTGAGGTGCTAGAGCAAGTCCAGAGAAAGGCAACAGAGCTGGTGAAGGGAGTTGAGCACAAACGAGGAGTGGCTGAGGGAACAGGGGTGGTTTAGCCTGCAGAAAAGGAGGCTCAGGAAGGACCTTACTGCTCTCTACTAGCCCCTGAAAGGAGGCTTGGTCCCTTCACCCAGGCAAGAAGTGACAGGATGAGAGGGAAGAGCCTCAAACTGCACCAGGGAAGGGTTAGATTGGGTATTAGGAGAAGATTCTTCACTGAAACGGTGGGCAGGTGTTGGAACAGGATGCTGTGGGAAGTGCTGGAGTCAGCATCCCCGGAGGTATATAAAAGCTGTGTAGATGTGGTGCTGAGAGACATGGTTTAGACATAGGTTTAGGTTAGCAGTTGGACTTACTTATGCTAGAGGGCTTTTTAAACCTCAGTGTTTCTACGACTTGAAGGCCAAACATAGCTTGGTTTTTTAAACTGCATTACGCTTTTCAGCAAAGAAAAATTAAGTCTTCTAGTTTCCTTAACAAATTCTTTTTTAAATCCATGAAAGCAAATAATAGCAATAACTGTTCTGCCATTATGACACCCGAGTTCAAACTTTCATGTGTTAAGTCACTAAGCCTTGCAGAATATACATTTGACAGTTATAATGCTACAATATGATAAAAATTGATGATGTCGTGGCATCCCATAATCTTACCTAAAGTATCTGCCACGTGTCCTAAATAGGCAGATGTGATATGCACACATGCTGCTCATTGGTATCACACCTTTATGGAGGAAAGCACAACAATCAACCACAGAAAACCCTACTAAAGCAGCACATGGTGACACATACAGAAGTTCAGGAAAGTCCAAATGAGGTCACTCAACATTGCCATATGCAGTGTGAATGATCAAATACGTATTTATGGATGCCTTTAAAAAGCCATGAGTTGTCAGAGAAACCTTGAGAAATGCTTAGGTGCAGCTCATGGTTTCAGAAATGAGCACTTGATTCTGAGACAAACAAATGTTTATTAGAGACACCATAAAAAAACCCCCCAAAAAAACAAATCCAAAAAAACCTGGATAAGATGTTGCTTGTAGGGAAGCAAAAGCTCTCATCTGCATGTGGGACCCCTGCAGCAAAGGCTGGAAAGGACAGCCTAAGATCCATTCCAGCACCAGGAACAGCTCCTCTGCTGAAGCACTGCACTGTACCAGCAGGTTTAGGCTTAAGTGCACACCATGACAAAGGGGTCTAAAAATGGTGTTAATTGCAGCCTCTTTGCAATATAAATATGAAAAGGGAATTCTCTATTTTGCATTCAGATTTTCACCCAAATGAGTGTGTCTGTCTATGCTCTAGACCAAAAATATCAACAGAATTGTACTGTATGAATGGAATTACTTAAATCCTTCTGATTAAATGGTATGAAAACAGAAGCACAGGTAAAACTAATCTGCAACTGCTAAAATGCTTGCAAACAGCATACCCGTAACTGATAAGTGCTAAATTCAACTAAGATTATTTCATCATGTCTTCTTCACATCTTTTTTTGGCAATGTACTTTCCTAGATGATTTTTTAAGGTCACCAGTAACAAACTGTATTGTGCATTGCACTTGGTGAAGTCAGCCACAATGACCTCTGTGTGAAAACATACTTGCAGAAACACATCTCTCATTCCTTGTGAGAAGGCTTTTTGTTCCCTTTCTACTTAAGCACCTAAGTATTAAAAAGTAAGTAAAGTATGAGACTTTATTAATTCTTTTGGGTTTTTTGCTACTGTTTAATAGTGCTGATACATGTATGTTCTAGGCAAAGAGATGACAGACACTTTCTGTGGACATTTTCCAGAACTGTTTCTTCTACAGCCTTATGGAGCCAAGGGAGATTTCAAATAGATGACTGTGTCACTCATAAGACTAACACAGCACTCCAATTTCCTAGGTTTCAGGTTGGATATATTTGAAAAAGTAAAGTGAATGGGGGAGAGGGTGGGGCAAGTTGCACAATAAATGAAGAAAAAAATAGATTTAAGACAGCAGAAAGGGAAGAAAGAAAATCTACTTAGAGGACAGGGTAGGACATAAAACTTTTGGCCAAGAAGCCAACACTATCATGATTTGTATTTTCCCCAAACACTTCCATATAGAGCTCCACATCCCTATTAAGCCTAAATATTTATTTGTCAAGGTACACCAAGGTAGAGAGAGTGGCACCAGCAAACTGCAGAGGCTACGAAAGATGGCAACACTTTCCTCCTTCTCTGTGATATCCACCCATCTGAAAGGGAAGCAATTCTCCTTCTTCCCCAAATGTGATGATCACATTGCCTCTGATTATGTGAAGAAGTATGAAAATAGTTTCTTTGCACAAAGTCCAGAATTTGGCAAACACAAAATATATGAGTTCATCTCTAATGAAAGTGACAGTTGGCACCTCAAGGACACACTACAGCAGAAGAGGAAGCTGTAGGACTATACACCAGGAAAACAAGCATATTCTAGGCCAAAGGTGATTCATGACATTAAAAAAAAAGTCTTAATAGCACAGTGCCCAAAAGATTTACTTATATGAACCTATAATCTGATTCTAGTCTCATAAACAGCAGTAATCCAATTTGAAAGATGGAATTAGTTGTACCTATGAAAAAAATTTATTTTTTGCAGTGAATCCAAATCAACAGACATTTCCTTCCTCTTGTAAAACTACAAATTGGCAGTCTCAAATATGATATCAATTAGAATGATCCATTTCAGTGGATGAGTTGGAAATTATTTTCTCCTGACACCATTATATCCACTGTACTAACATTCAGATGCCAATATGAGAACATACTCCAGCATTTATTTATTCTCTAAGACAGAAATCCAAGATCATGATAAAAAATATTCTAATGGTCTATTTCGATCAAGTATTTATTTTCACACAGAGAATGCAATACTCTTTTTCCTGGGTCAGAGAGTCAGTTATAAAATAATCTACGATAGTAAGTCATGACATTATATAGGCCATTGGACTGTCCCACAATCTAGCCTGAAATCTGCTGCAAACAATGAAAAATAATTCCTTTGCTCTGCAGGTAAGCTAAACATAGATTTCTGTGCCTGCAATGAGAATGACCTTAAGTGGAACACACAGAAATTTATATATGTTACTGGGATTATTAGGTGAAGATTTTATTCACAAGGGAAGAAAAAATAACTTTAACAGTAAGGGTCAGACAGGATATCTTGTCATTTAACACATGCAGCCAGTGTAAGTAGAAGCAAAGCTTCCTTGGTTCCACCAATCAGGCCACCAAATCATGACTGAGAACACCATGCTCAAAGCCAGAGAGAAAATGAACCCTTCATAAAAATCAATAGTTTGCAGTTTGCTGGTCAGGCACCTGAGGTGCGAGATTCACATTCAGTTTTTGGTGTGAAAATGGAGCATTAGAGACCTTCATTAGGTCTCTAATGCATTAGAGAAAGCCAGGTTTTCTATATTGCAGAAATGTCCTGATCATTTGAGTGTTATCTATTCAGAGAAGGACTGCTCCTTTCTTAAAGTTCTACCCCTATGGTCTGTGTTGTGCACAACATATAACCTACTGACTAAAATTAAACTAAATTCAATATAAACACATAAAAATACACTAAATTAAAGTAAAATGAATGCATGGCATTACAAAGAACAAACTGGGGATCCAATAAGGAACTGGCTAAAGACACACTGCTTCTTCAACATACTCATGAATCCCTTCAGATGGGAAGGCCTGAATAAACCAGGACAACTCACTCTCTTCCTATTTTGCTTTTTTCTTCTTTCAAAAAAGTTAATTTTAGATAATCCCCACAACAGAGGCTATTTACTATATAATAAAGGTTTCATACCAGGGTTTGAACATATTTTATTTTGTTAAGACCTTGCAATCTAATATGTGATTGAATTAAGGTATCTGGCTTTTCTTTTTCTATCCTTAAAGAAATAGTACAATTCTTACAATTAGGACAATAAATATCAACTTTAAAAAGAAAAGCAAAAAACTCACTTGTCTGTCAGTTTTCTTTAAAAAGGTTGTAGCTATTAAAAATAAGTAGAGCAAGTAACCAGAAAGGAAATTATGTTGAAAAGGCAGAAAAAGAACAGTAAAAAAAGAGGGGTGTAACATTTTTTTCTGTAGAACCAGGCCAGCTGAAACGCTCTAACACCATAGAGATATTAGTCAGACTTTTAAAAATCCTATTTATGATTGGTACCACCCACCATATTTTCAGAATGTAGATTGTCAGTGCAGCTCTCTAAAACAGGGAAGTACTGTTATGCTCTGATGGCACAAAGATTAGAGGCCACAGCTACAAAACCTTCAGACATTGCCTAAATTTAGACAATAAAAGTTTCAGCTAATTTTTTGATCCCAGTGTATCAGGATCCTTTGGCCTTGGAGAAACTAAATGGGGACACTTTAGGAATTACTGAACTAAATGAGGCATTACACATTTATAAAAGGAGTTATGTGGATTTGACTTCAATGCCTCATCCATAATTATGCTGGGACTACTGAATTATCATTCCTCTCCTGATATAGGTGGTTTGCCCTCTTTGTCTTTTCTAAAACATAAGTTGTAAAAAGAAATAAAAATCAACAAGTTATGTTAGTAAAGCCATTCTAGCCATCCAAAACTATGACAGCACGTGAACTAGTGATAATTTCCCTTCCCTCAAAAAAAGACCAATTTCCTTTAATTTGAAGGTGTTTCCTTCTCAAAAAATAATTAAAAAAAAAAAAGAAAAGAAAATTAAGTTTTATATTCTTAATCAATGCACATTGCCTAAACAGAATTACTATGTAATGGTTCCAGACTACTGAATTCACTTAAAATTCAGGTTAGGCTTTGTATCCAAAGATATAGAAACATATTATTGATAGTTACTTGGCATCAAATTCATTTGTGGCATATTCATACATAGAAAAATACTTAACACTAATACACAAGCTTCGTGCATTTCAAGGGATAAGTATTTTGCCATATGCCTTAAGCGCCTTAAAAACAAACTTTCATCGGTAAACCAAAAAAGCATTAGAAACTGTGAGCATCATCCAATAAACCAAATGTTTACCAAATAACTGAGCAATAATTTCTTTGCTTTTTTGAGTTTAACCAACCAGAAAAACTGAAAAACTTTGATTAGGTTTTTCCACAAGATAACCTCTGTTATCAATGATTTACTCTGGATGATAAGTGAATATAGTCTTTCATTATGTATGGCATTCATCAGCCAGGAGAAAGATTTTGATGGAAAGTGATTTCATACCATATTCAAAGCCTCACACAGCTATGGCACAGATGAAAGCCACATTCAATACCCCAAAAAAAGAAAAAAAGAAAAAAAAAAAGAAAATTATTACATTATTATATTATGCCTGTCCAAGATTGCCATCTTTATAAACAGAAACCCTACAAAACTCTTCTTGAAAACATCTGCCAGGGGCTGGATTTAAGTAGCAGGAAAAAAAAAAATCTAAGAAATCAATTAAAAATGGACTAAAAGATGTAAGATTTGTATTGGTACCATTGTGTTTGGCACCCTTCAGGAGGCCATTTGTTAAAGATGGCAATTATAGCAACAAATGAAGTAACTGTAAGGAGAGGCGAAAACTCACTCCTAAGTGGTTTAACGGGTTTTCTGGATGTGTCTCTTCCCTCTTTCCTCCCCAAATATTAAGCCCAACATTAAAATCTTCTGCTTCCAGCTTAATAAAAGCAACAGCTCCGGACTTTTTTCAAAAACTGTCAAATATATTTTTCACTTTAATACATTGAATATTTCCCAATTCAAAGGAGCAAAAAATACTCAGAGAATTTAATTTTTTTTGTTTCAAGCCCAAGCTAGAAGTACAATGGATCCTTTGCTTATCATGGCAAAGGCATGCAAGATTTCCAACCTGGCTCTGCAGAATTGAGACCATTTCTCAAATTGCAGCAAAACTATTTAATTTTTTTTGATGAAATTTAAAATACACACAGAAATTCAGACACTTGTCTAGTAATAATACCTACATTGAATACTGCTTGTCACAGACTCCTCTCCTAAAAAGCTCAAGATCACATCAAGCTGGTGCTTACCTACAGAGACAGAGTACCTCTGCCAGGAACTCAAAACCCCTCAGTAATTCAGAGAGCTATTTACTTTGTACCTGTTTTTATATCTGCTTTGAAAAAAATAATTGGAGCCACTCAGAGGTGTCAGTTAAAATATCCTTAACTACAACCAGATGGTCTACACCAACGATGCCCTCTGACTTTATGGTAGGAGATAAACATGCCTCTGCTACTGTATTTTCTATGGTCTGCACACGTTGTATTTTAGAGATAAGAACAATTTGACATGCAGTGTAATTGCCTACCAAAGTTCAAATACAGGAATGTTTTGCAGAATAACCCTTCCTTAGCATAATAAATATCATTTAGAACCCAGAGGAAGAATAGTTTTTAATTCAAATAGGCCACTCTCTGGAGATCTATAAATTTGCTGACTGCAAAACTAAAAATCTTTGAAGTTGCCCTATTATACAGAAAGTTTTAGTCTTGTGCAGAATATTCTTTTTTCTGAAGAGAATACTCTACTTACTGTAAAGACATTATGGCATTTGTATCACTATACAGACTCAGCCTTCTGAATAAGTTTCTTGTTTGACTTAAAAGAAACTACGCCATGAAGAAGTACTAGTACATAAAAAGTAATATTTGACACTAAGGAGTCAAGTGGTTTTGTCCACAAGTTATTAATGCAACTTAATAAAGCTTCACCAGCCAAAATATTTGTAATTTAGTAGGGTTTGGATGAACATGTTTCAGACTACAGGGTGAGTACTAGCTGCAGGAAATACCCCTTGACTACAGATGGTACCTGACCCATCAGTGACATTATTATCTGTTTGTTCAAAATGAAAACTTCTTTCCAAGGGAAAAGTAGAAATGTGGGTATTTTCTATATGATAAAATTATGCACAGAAAAGAATAGTGTTCACAAAAGAACCTACTACATTTGAATGGACAATTTTCATCTCTTCTCAATACTTTTTGTAGAAGTAGGCCGTTGCATGAGAAGCCACCCATGCTCTGCCACCACCTGCCAAGCCCAACAAAAAAGAAAACTCTGAGGATTGGAATATTATGAAATAGAAGTAACTTCAATAGGTAGCACAGATCTGACATGCTTGCTGCCAGAACATACTGGCCATACCTACAAGACTCTAGCTTGATTTCACTTTCAAAATAATGGCAGCAGAAACCTACAATCAGGAAAGTCATTATGTCCCATTTAAGATCATTTCGTGGATTAGAATTAGTCTCTGACAAGATGTCCCTATGAAATTTGATGAATACATTTGCTTCTCTTGAATTCCTAATCATAAATCAACTGAACTGAACTCAGCTATGTGTTCCTGGTAATTCTCCTCTGAATTCAGGTGAAAGAAAAGGCAACAGAGTTCACATTGCCTGTAGACAGACCAGATCCTTCCCATCACATACACACAAAAGGAGCAGAACAGGTCATTCTGATTGTATTCATTCTTATTTCAAAGGAACTAATTTCTAAAGACTAAAACCTTTAGAAGGAAAAAAGCAGAGGTTGCCTGCTCAGCAGCTCTGCTCCTGTGTGACCTTCAGCCTGTTACTGAACAGCATCATCCCTCCCAGGGCTGCTGGAATGGCAGTGTCATAAGATCAGCACAGCTTTCCCTGTGGCTGGAATTTTGTGAGGTGAAATTATCACGAGACATGCAATAATGGTGGTGGCTATGTAAACAGTAAAGCCATTTGTGTAATAAAATAAATCTCCTTTTGTCATTTTCTGTAGAGTCTATTGTCAAGCTCACTTATGCTTTTCTTCAGAGAAAAAATATTGGGAACTTTTATAATGTGAAGCTATGTTAATGAAACATGCATTAAACATTGATTACAAGGAAAATTAGAATATTCTAATTTTCTTTTTTTAGATTGAGCTTCTGAAATATTAGTATATCAAGTAGCAACAAAGCAAATCTTGGCATTTCCATCCACTGTCATGCAGGATATGAGCCCCTTTCTAAAAATAGGATATAAAGGATATAAAATTGTGTTTTGCAGCACAGAATAGAAACTCTGGAGTAGAGTTCATTTTCTGCATAGTAGCTGCTACAGAGCTGCATTTTGGATTTGTGCTGGAAGCAGAGTTGATAACACAGGGATGTTTTCCTTACTGCTTGCACAGGGTAACGAGGCCCTTTCTGCTTCTCACACTGCCCCACCACTGAGGAGGCTGGGGGTGCACAAGGAGTTGGGAGAGACACAGCCAGGACAGCTGGCCCCAAATGACCTCAGGGACCATAACACATGGTGTCATGCTCAGCAACACAAAAAAGCTGGAGAAGAAGGAAGAAGGGGACATTTGGAATGATGATGTCTCTTCCCCAGCCATCTCCTGCTGGTGATGGCTGAACACCTGCCTAAGGATGGGAAGCGGTGAATTCCTTCCTTGTTTTCTCTTGCTTTCCCTATTAAACTGGCTTTTCTTCTACCCACATGTTTTCTCCCTCTTACCCTTTCAATTCCCATCCCATCACTGGGAGAGAAGGAGCAGCTGCACAGTGCAACTTGGGGTTAAACCACGACAAACAAGCAGGGGGGAAAGCCTTGTGTCAGTGACCTCTGAGGCTGGATGGTGGGTAATGCCAAGGCCAGGACAGGTATATTATCCAGACATGATCAGCTTCATCATTAAGCTTCAAGAGTTTTACCATTTTTCCTCCTTTGTTAGGGCCTTAATGCTAGTAGTGCCACGGAGATTCAGAGGAAAGACTCTGCAAGTTGGTGCGTAGCAAATCTGCAGAGAAATGGGGCTGCTGGAAGAAACCTGCTCCCTGGTACTCCTCTATAATTTTCCACCTGGGAAAAGGAGGAAAGTACTCAGCAAACCAGAACTTGCAGGGCTGCCTCTGGAAAAGCATCCCAACAACAGAGCTGCAAACAGCACAGGTGGGGGCTCCTGCAGGTACAATTGCGAGCTGAGCGCCCAAGAAGCACTTTGAAACTACAATTCTGCATTTGACCCAGTCTTCAACTCCTCAAAGTGACAGCACTAGTGTCTTTATGACTTCCAGATTAGCTACATTTCACTGTCAGAAAATTCACTGACTCCGCACTTCAGTCTCATCCCTCTACCTCTCTTGATACCTTGTTCAATTCTCTAAACATCTCAGAAACTAAAGGTTTTGTTGTTTCAGTATAATGCTATGGTAGCGTATTAAAATACTGTTTATATCATGGCACAGAGGCAGACAGTTCAACTGAGATTATACTCACAAATTTACTATGCTTTTCGGTAACATTTGTCAGCCCAAGGTGTTTTCCATGAGGCACACGTTCAGTTATTTTATTAACTGAGTCAGCTAATCTAAGGTTACCTTGGACATTTCTTCATTCCCTTTGTTACAGACTATTCTTAATAAAATAATGCCACCTTTGATATTTTGACACTGTTGCTATTTACTGGCATTTTCCCCCTCATAACTGCACAGCTAAATAACTACATTTATATAGAAATTGATTGTTCAAAAGTCAGACCAGCCCTGCAGTGAAACAGTTTTATTCACTTTTGTCCATGGAATGGATATATGAACATATTTATACTATGACTACATAATTACTCTATGAACTCGTTATCATTATATGTTTACCTCTAATGAGGTTTTTTTCCCCAGTTTTATGTAGTAAGTTCCTTTAAACGTCAGTACATAGATCAGGAAATAAAATATGACCAGTCTTGCTTTTTCCAATAATACCAAATAACCTTTTCCTTCTTGGTTGTCTTTAATGCCTTTCACATTTAGTAGAAATGAGACACTCATTAATTTTTATTTATTTTACCAACTCAGGGTGTTTCTAAACAGAAGAGAAAAGCTCTGAAAAATATCCTTTTCGGGTTTTGCTTATTGCTGAAATGCACTGGCTTTTCCTTTTAGAAGATTTTGCCCCTTTACTCCCCTCCCCTACTTAAATGATCTCTATGGTAAATTTAATTTGGATTTTATCCAAAGATGATTTATAGTATATTTTTCAAACAAAAAAAATTTACATTTTGAAAAAGAGAAAAAGAATAAACCCTGGTTTAGAGCTATGCTACTCCATTTTACAGAGAAAAAGTAAGATTTAGTAAAAATAATGGCTTATTACATCCACTTGAAGAGCTGAAATCCGTTCTTTAGCCCAAATATGTTCCTACCAAGTGCTTAGTGGGGAAGAAAACTTCTCAAAATATCTGGCTAATATTTCAAAGAAACTGTTAAGATAACTAGCGTAAAGTGAAGGAATCCATGTGCCTGTAGTTTAAAATACTCTTCATTTACTTCATGCAAGTCTGAGTTCAAGATTCATAAAGAAAGAAACATCAACTGCACTTAAACTTGGTATTCTTTCAATTTATTTTGTGCTAAATCTGTAAGCATTCACATGGGATGTACAATGAAATGGCTTCATTTGATTTGAAATAAAAGTTTCTATCTAAATAGACCCTGATGCAATAGAGATTAATACAGCTGTGTTACCAACTTGAAGTTAGCACAATGACTAAACATCTCAAGTCTTAAAAATAACATTAGGGAAGATACACATTGCTCTCCTTTTCTTTTATGCATTTAGTGAACTTCTTAAAGATTGCACTATTGATTTAAATCCATGGGGTTTAAATCCATGTTCACATTACCTTGATTCTATTATTCATCTAGAGTTAAAAAAAAAAGAAATAAAAGAAACCAAAATGAACGAAAGCAGATATCTTTGGGGCTAAAGTCCAGTTAACCCTGAGCTAGAAATCAGCATTTCAAAGTCTCAGGTTAACATGAACTAACGTAAAGCATTAATTACTTAGGTTTGTTCTTAGTCCTGTTAACATGTCAGCTCCTGGCTTTAACTTAGCTTAATTACAAACTAAATGATTAAAAAAAAAACAAAACAAAACAAAAAACACAACAAAAACAAACCAAAAAACTCCACAACCAAACAACCAAGAAACTTAAAGCCATCTTGGCTTCTAAATTAGGAAATTGATATTATTCTACTGATTTTAGAACGTATTTCTTGCATTACAAAGCATACAGCTACTACACAAAAATAGTATGAGTAAGTATATCTGCATTAATTTTATCAGTAAGACAGGTAAAAATATTCTTTGTATTCCAAACAATGCTTTCCAAGAGCCTCCTCCTTTGATGATAATCATAAATCCAAGAAAATTGTTCATCTTCATCATCTACAAAAATATCTTCTTGGCTTCATAAAAAATTGTTTTTGCAGATACTAAATATAAAATTATGCCTTATTTAAACAAACTCAATCTACAAAGATTTACAATTTAATATAAAGGCTTCTGTCTCTAGAGCTGTATCATGGAAAATTAAATCCATCAATCCTGGAATTTTTTTTCCTTTGAAACTTCAAAATCTACTTGAGTCAGGGAAAAAAGTTTCAAGTAATTAGAAGAGTTTTGCATATCTATCCCTGCTCATAACCTGAGTCCCAGAGTGCTGTGGAAGGGAATCAGTGATGTGAGTAACAGGGTGTGGCAGGGAAGAATTGCTTCCTTCAGCACCCTCCTGGAGCTCGCCTTGGTAGCCCCAGGCCTCTCTCTCCTCCTTTCCCTCCACTTTCTGTAGTTTGTTTTCCACAATTCTTACAGAACGAGAAAACCTGGAGGCAGGTTTGGAACTCTTCCCCGACCCTGCACTTGCAAACTGGATTAGTCCTTTCCCTCCTCTGCTGCCCAGGCTGAGCAGCCCACCTCAGGAGCAGCACAAACCTGAGTGCCACCATCACCCACACGGCCTGGATGCATCCAGACCTGCAGCTCTCAAAGGCAGGCTCTTGGAAGAACAGCACATATGGAATCTCTTCAACAGCATCAATCTGGCACAGAAGCAGCTCTATGGTGACTAAAGCATGTCTGGCATGAGCAGAGGCTGAGATGACTGAGCTAAGACAAGGCTCAAGAGGGATTTTATTGATGTGCAGAAATGCCAGGGAAATAAACTCTTCTCAGTGTTACCCAGTGAAAAGATAATGAAACCACACTAAAGTACAGGAGACTCCATTTAAACACCTCTGGTTTACTGTGAGGGTGGCCAAATACTGTAACAGGTTGGCGAGACTAGCCATTATATGAAATATTCAGAACTCAGGTGGAAAGTCCTGAACAGCCTGAAGTAACTGATCTGCTTGAGAGGGGGCAGGACCAGATGATCTGTGGAGGTGTCTTCCTACCTTAACAATTCTCTGATCAATGAAAAGATCATTTCTCTGACAATTACAAGAGCTCGCACTGTAAAAACAACCAACCCCCACACCAACCGCTTCTCACCTAACCCAGAACAAAATCTCCAAAACTGAAATCAATTCTAGAGAGTCAACCTTTACTGAAGCCCAGCATGTTTCCTCAATCTCTGTATAATTGTTAACAATCATTCAGCATCATGAGACACAGATGAGAAGAAAAAAGATTTCCAAATCTGAAAAAAACCATCCTCTGCTTTGTAAATAAAGTGCTCACATAAATCATGAACATCAATTACAGAGGTTCCTTTACTTACTAAAGAAATCTAGGATCTCTCTCTGTATATATAAATACATTGTTTTCTCCCCTCCATGCCCCAGAGCTTGAGGAGATCTGGTTTCATCATCGTTGCTTTTGAAGAAACTCACCTCACTTAGAGCCATAATACAACAAATAAATGACATAAATGAAATGCCATGTGTGAGCTGATTATATTAGTTCCATTTCCCCCCCTTTTTTATAAAAACATTTGAGGACTTTTGACCTTTTTATCCTATTTTGATTGATACAGTAAATTGTCCCCTGAGGAGATAAGAAATAGAAAACATGAACTAAAGCAGAGACAGAGGCAAAGCGAAAGACTGCATACAGCTTGGTGAATGCAATTTACAGCTAAGCAGATGGTTATCAAAAACAAGCCATTTTTCTCAAGTCTAGCTGATGTGATCTGTACTAATTCACTACTGGAAAGCAACTACCATACCCATCAGTACAATAAAAGCATTTGTAAAACATTGCACCTATTTTTTTTCAACCACCTCTGTCAGGGGCTTACTGAATTCTTCCTCAAGACATTTAATTCAACAATCACCCATAGCCTTTCTGCATGCTCCTGCTATCTTTGTATATGGAGCTGAGGATTTCAGAAAAAGGAGGTTCTCTGATGATTCATAAAATGGAAGCAACACTAGTTAGATTGCTATTAAAGTACAGTAAAACCACTTGTGAAGCTCACTTTGTGTAACTGAGCTTATCCAAGCCTTAGGCCTTCCTTGGGAAGAGGGAACATGCACACAGGACAAAGGTTTCTCACAGCAAATGGGAATGAAAATAAGAATTAGTCTCAGGACTGCTGATATAATGTAGAGCCTTAGCTCTTTTCACCTCCACCTTAGTGCCCAGCCAGTATCCAACCATTATCTTAGTGAAACTGGGGGAATCAAATTCATTGCATCGCGTTTCTACTGTATTCCCCACAGGAAAGAATGTTCTCTGCTGTTTCCATTCCCAGCAGAGGGTCTGTGGATACATGTGGGTAGTGTGCAATGACACCTGGGTTTTACCTGGCCTCCTACACCCCCCAGCTCACCCAGCCACAGCAGGACTAAAAGATAAACTGCTCTTTCCCATGAAACTGAAGCTTGCCTTGCAATGTGATGATAACGTAATGCAAGTCTCACATGCTTTAAGCCCACGATCTGTTTTTTCAGGCCCATCTCTCTACCACCATTTTAAAACTTTTAAAACTCAAACTGACTTCCAGCCACTGCAACTGAGACTACCAAACAGCTCAGCACAACCTTGCTTATCTTCAGGAGGACTAACAGCAGTGCTCTCAAAAGACTTTTTGCACTCTAATCCCCTTATCAGTTTAGCACTTACTTTTTCCTCCCCAACCCAACACAAATGTTTATGTAACCTCGAGATGTCCCAAAGTTTGCTTAATTCAATTTTAAAATGACAATATTACCCCTTAAGCATTCTGCTCTACTTCCAGATGCAGCCACAAGAGCTGCTGTCTGGTGGGGGGATTTCAGTTAATTAAATCAGTGTTTCAGGATTTCTGGCCATCTGCTGAGGCGATAAAATTTCCTTGCTAGAGCAGAGAGGAAATGCGCCCAGCCAAGCTGCACTTACCAGTGCACTGCCTCCTGAGTGAAACCAGTTCCTCACTCTCAGCTTTCTTGACAAGCAACCTGTCAAGACCTTCCTGAGAGGAAGCAGCTCAGGCCAAGGCTACTCAGGCTGCAAATCGGGCTATGACCACCTCGATGTTTCGGCACACCAAGAGCACTGTGTTTAACCTGAAAAGCCTGCAGATCACAGTGGCAAATCTCTTTGGGTGGAACAAAGTCTAAAAATTAAAGCATACTGTGGACCCCCACCTTTCATGGGAACATCAAGTTCTGGGAATCCAATAAAAATGTAAAGTTGCAGACAGCATCACCAGAGCTATGGTCTGATTTTAATGCCTTCTCCTACACCCTATGCATTGTGCATTGAGGATGAGCACTTACACCACTCCAAACTCTCAATAATTGCAATAATTTCTTTATGTGCTGCACAGTGGATCAGGCTCCCTTCCTACTTGGTGTGAGACAGAGCCCTCTCAGAAACCAAAGAAAAAGTTTAGAAAAAGAAAACTACCAGTGTAGAGAGAATAAAATAATCTTTGTTTTTCTTCTCTTTTTATGCTAGCACTGTACTAGTTGTTTGGGACTTTATTACTTTTGTTTGCCTGTTTGTGCACTTACTTGAGCTCTCAGTAAACAAAGGTTTCACAGCTATAAATAAAACATACATGAAATATGTTGCTGTCTACAGTTTAAATTCCCTCTGCATCTTCCTAATCTTCTGCATTTCATGCAGCCTATGTTCTGTAAACACAGATCCTGGGGCAGTTCAATACTCTTGTGGATGCTCCAGCAGAAGAGGACTGCTGTCATCTCTAACTATTTTAAAACTCTGAACAGATGTTCGACTGCACAACATAGCAAATAACTTCAGACGAGTAAGATGAGATGATTTTTCCAAGAAATTCATAAACTTCAACTATGTTTATTTAAAAAAATCCTGTAACTGTTCCAAAGCCAAAACCTGAATTTTTACAATAATGTAGATATTCTATAGTGCGCCTGAATTTTTCATTGCCCCTAAAATACTATTCTTTCGTGACAGAACCTATAGGAATTACATAATTGTCTTTTAAAACATAGAATATCACTGAAGGTCTCAAAATGGTTTCAAAATTACTGATTTAAATCACAAAGGAAACACCCTTTTTCTGCATCTGAATTATTTGTCCTTATTTTCAGAGCTCTAACATGTGAAGGGCTAACAGTCAATGAAACTGGAACTTGGCCTCAGAGGATGATCTTGTCACACTCTGAGCTTATTTTGTTGCTCTAAAGAAGCACTCAACCACATCTAACTTTCACTGTGAACTTTCAATAGAAGCACTCCCACATCAAAGTTGAAGTGATTTTTAGAAATGCTGGATGAGTAACATCACTTATATCACAAAGTATTTCCTAATTATGAACTCTACCCCAAACCTCTACCAGACAAATTACAGCTTCCCTGAGGAAAAAAAAATTCCAAACACCACTCAAAATCTCAAATCTTGATGCAAATGTGCCCAGCACCCATTTATCCTGAGAAGTGCATAGTACACATTTATACAGGCAGGCAGCTTCCTGCTGCTTCAGAGAAGATGCACTAGACTCCTCTCAGTAACAAAGCCTCAGTACAAGTCATACATCTAACATTTACACTTAATTTAGGATCTAAGTGGACTCTATTTTAGGGCCTTCATCTAAGACTTAAGTGATCTAGAGTTCACAACTATTTCCTTACTTTTTTCCTGAACTTTCTTTGATAAGAATAACCTATGATTTCTTATATTTATTACGCTATTTATCTTGTGCAGGTAAACCAGAAAATTATCATCATTGTAGTCTAAGCTCAGCTGCTTTCTAGTGCTTAACCAGTAATCTTTTCTTTACCTTACTGGAAAAAAAAAGAGTAATGTTTATGGTTTTAAATGAAATACTATGTGTATTGATTGAAAATGGACCAAGATAATGCTGCCAGACCTAAAATATAAAAAATTTCAACTATGCAAAAGATTTTAAGTCATGTAAACCAATTCTGAAGAGGGTTTCAGTATTAATACATGGGTATAGAAGCTCGGAAGTGCATACGATTTTAGGGCTGTAAGAGAATTTCTCAGAACACCTTTAAAGTAAATAACAATAAGCCCAAACAATATTGAAAAGATTCCCAAGAATGCTACAACTTTTTATAGAGCCTTTTATTTGCAAAACCTGGGGCTTTTTTGAGAATGCTAACATCATCACTTTCTGCTTTTTTTGTTACCAGAGATTTGACCTGCTGTATATAATTTAAATTAAAACATCACATGTCATAAGGTTCATGCCACTGTGGCTTCTAGGATATCAGAGGCCCAAGAATAAGTATCAACAGATTTTCTTCATAAAGGCTGCTACCCAGAAACAAGCTAGAGTCCATCTCTTATTAGACATACACAGAAGGACAGTAAGAATTTTAAAATATAAATACCTAGCATGAGTGTGGAAAGCATGATCAGACATTGGAATATCATTTTAGCTGTGACAGATCACAAAAGTTGCACAGTTGGCCTTTCTAAAATAGTAATTTAAAAAATCTCAAGGTGCCTGCAGCATGCCCAGTGAGATCCTTATTATGGGCTGAGAACCACCTAGAACAGTTCCAGGAGATCACATGCCAAGAGCAGCTGGATAGGAACCAGCCGCCCAAACACTTCCAGTAATTCAAGCATGCATTCATACATTTTCGTTGCTTTTTAAAATATTTATTCATATCTTAAATGAAAAACAAAAGTCACAGACAGCTGGATTCCTCCCTCCCCCAACACCAAACCTACATCACTGAAAGATCTGCTGTTCTTTATTCCTTTACAAATGCAATACGGATACACAAAAGCGCAAATTTAGCACACAGAGGAAGTTATCTAAGCAAAAAAGAATGGTGGGAGACCTCCCTCTCCCAGATGAATCCAGGAATAACTAATGAAGCTTTTTTTCTCATTCTGATTTCAATTAACCCTATCATCTGCTAGGAGCCACTCTCAGAGCAGCAATCCCCTTGTTCATTAACTCCCAAAAGACCATCATGACCTAAGGCAGAATGAGACTCTGCTCTCCATCTCAGCACTAACCTGGAATCACAGTGGAAAATGCAGCACGGAGTGTTCTCAATTGCTACTCTAAAATCATCACTTTTCTACGATGAAAATATACTCTGTCATTTACTCCCATTCTTAGAGATGACAAAGTAGTTTTAAATGCTTTCTGAGGGAAAAAACCCTCAACAATAAATCCTTTTATGTGCTCCACAGTTTTCTTACAAATTTTTTTCAATCATAAGTCTTCAACTCAGAAGTTCCACCTACATATTGGGCTGGAGAACATCCTCTCAATTTCTTCCCCATGCCAATTATGAATTCTTGACATTCTTGCTCTATAAGTATTTGTAGAGAGTCACAAAATAAGACAAGAGCAAACAGGTTGACTTATGGATTCCTGAAGTCTGGAGTTACCAATCTGGAGAGAAGACAAAAGAATCGCCTCACTGGTAAATGCTGCTGGCAGAAGGACTGATGTGGTCACAGAGCATCTTCTTTTCTCCTTTCCAGCACTGATTTTCTTGATTAAACTACTTGATTAAACTATACCAGTTTTGCCTGTATCAGGGCTTTCATTCACTCGGTTTTTCTTTTAAGTTGTGCAACAGTATAACAGCCTCAATTATTTAAATAACACAGGTACCTCACTGTAGAGAATACAACCATTAAATCAATGGTTCTATCATTATCTCAATTATATCCAGATGGATTTTACAGGCCAAGAAAACAAACTGTGTTCCTAGCTTGAACTCCATTCCCTTAAAATATCTGGTAGATACACCCTAAATTCTGACATTAATAAGAGACAGAAACAAAAATGTTGCATTTATAATTGTCTTTGAGCACCTTACCATTTGCTTACTTTAAAAAACCCAACAACTTGTCTGAATGAAAGGAAAGCAAAAATAGGAAGCTCATTTGGGCAAAACACAATTTCTCTAACACAGTGCCGTATTTCTGGTGGCAAATTAAATGAAAACCAAATGTAAATCAGGCTGGTAATAATGGAAGATTGACATCCAGTAATCAGGAGAATTCCCTTTTCCAAGAGTTCCCTAGAATTTCACCACAGACTCAAGGCAGCTAAGCCTCCTGTGCACTGCAGCAGGGCTCTGCATGCCTGGGTATGATGAAAATTACATGGCAGCAAACACAGCCAGGCTGCAGTTAATATTAATTTGGTATTTTGCCTGCCCATGGCAAAAGCAGCACCTTTTTCACCAGCAGTTCTAGCTGGAATTTAAACTGGCTGTCATTTATTGTGTATATTTATATATACACACACACACTCTGCAATTTGAAAGCACATAACTCTTGCATGTATCTCACAAAGACTGGAAAAAGGAGAACAATCCCCTGTGTAAAGGACTAACAAGTCTCTGGCTTGCAAGCCATCAACATGGCTGTAAATGATTTAAAGACTTCCAATTTTGCAGCAGGCGTGTAGGTTTACATACACAACATCCATAAAAGAAAAAACACCAAACCACTGAACTGAGAAATATTATCCTATTGTCTTCAATAAAACGTAAAAATACTTCACCCTGCATTCTTTCTTCTTGAAGAAAACATTTTATAAAGTGCTCACAATTTAGTCTGCAAAACAAAATTGCCAACAACCACCCTTCATTACCTTTTCTTAAACAAACTGTAGGTTCAAACAAGAAACCACCAGGATGGACTATGCTTAATTAGTTTCTCCAGGGCCGATGCTAGAGTGTTAATTATAGTTTATTTATAAGAAAATGAAATCATTACATTTGGTAGAAGCAGCATTCAAATGAACATGCCCACAATCTTTTGAGAAAAGGCAGAGAGGGAGAGACCTCCTGGCAAGTAATGGGAGTTTCATGTCAGTCAGCCCACCCCGAGATTCACCTCATGGTGCCTGTTTCACTGTTTAACTTTCCAAAAGATTATTTTCCATCACCTCCCACAAACATAAGAGAAATAAAGGTTTTCATGAAGTTGAATCCATGTCACTACACATGGATTTATTTAATTTTGGCATCTCTGCAACACAACACTCCTAAAAAGCAACAATGACTTCAGGATAATTAATTAATCCAAAGAAACGTATTAATAACTTCCTTCTTCACTGACAACAACCAGACTCACAGAAATTTAGAACATCTAAAACATCCTCAGTTTCAATCTGAAATAAATATTTGGCAATGATACAAAAGCTGTAAATATTGGATTGTTTTGCCATTTCTGCTTTTATCAGTTTCTATTGATCACCACTTGGATGAATCAATAAAACACACCCCTGATTTGATGGTGGCTGTTACACTTTTGTGGGTTTATCATGAGAAGTTATTCCACGTGCAGCACACACAGGGATACAACAGGAGCTAATTGAAAAAGACAGCAATGCCTGGAAAGTCACCCAGGAGGAACTGGTTAAAGCCCTTTCTGCAGCTGAGAGCCAGGGGAGTCTATTTCTAAAACTCCCACCACGTTCAGCATTAGGAGCAAAGAATGGCTAAAGTGAAAAATGTAATTCCCCGTGGGCAGAAAGGGCTGTAATCATGCAAAGAATAGATTTTACAGTCAGAGCAACAAGATCCTGAAGTGAGAATGAATACCTCACTCTACTGTCCATGCATAAGATGAAATGAATATTCAGACTTCTTTATATATCAATGATATTAACAGATTCCGAAGCTGTGTTTTTTGGAGAGAAGATCCTGCATCCTGGCAGAATAATCTCTTTCAATATTACAGATCTATTTTAAAAAGTTATTGCTTATCCAGATTTTTATGAAGCATTTTATGTAATAGCATCTGACATACTTATTAAAACTTTCCTTATGTGGAAGTAACTACTCATATATCATCTTAACAGGTGCCTGAGACTTTTGTAAGTAAAATCACTCAGGTCTTCTGCCTGACTGGCTGGCTCTTATTCTTTGAGTTTGTTTTGGGAAAGAAAAAGGTGGTTACTGAGGCACCTAAAAATAAATAAAAATAATACTCAAAATTTTGATGATGGAAAACAATCATGGCAGGACTAAAGCAGATGTCTTCAAAGGAAACTGGAGCTAGGTTAATGGGAAATCATAAAAGTTTTCAATTCTAATTGAATAATAAGATTTTAATAAATTTTAATTCTGAATAAAATTCAATTCTGATTAATGAACCCTTTTATATCTCTGAAGGAGAAAACAATAGCATTAAAAAGCCTGCTCTTCACATTGGAAACTGCTATACTGAAATGAGAAAGAAATCACTTGCATAAAATCATGTAGACAATAATGGCAAAAACTATAGGGAGACTCCGTCTCTCCTTTCCATTAAGCTTCTCTAAGTTCTGTACTGCACAAATTCATAAAGTTGGTACAAGGTTTACAAGACAGAATAATAATCATGTTTTATAGCAATGTTGGAAATAATCTATTGCTATATAAAATGAAACATATCTCACTGCAGTTTAGCTAGCACTGTTTACAGTGACACAAATGTTTAAAAACACATTTACTTGATGCATCTCATTCCAATTCTCGATTACTCTTCTCACACTTAGTTTCTATCTAGGAAAAACTGCTGCCAGAACTCATATCAGAATTAGTCCTTCAGACTGGGCTTATGGAAATGGCTGAAAAATGATTTGTTCATTATCACACTCTGAGGACATTACAGAAAATAGGCACTTAAGGGTTATAATTGAAGTTTTAGTGGTCAATGCCCTTAGACAAGAATTTTACAGAGACAAAAAAATGTCACCAACTACTTCCAAAGCATCTGATTCTATAAAGTAAATCTTAGTCTGAAAGTCAAATCTAATTCAGAGAAATTTCAAGAGGGAGTCAAAGACTCAAAAGGTCTAATCCGTTAATAAGAAAAGCCACTGATGAGAGTCGATCACTACTGATCTGTCATGTCAATTAAAGCTGAAAACATATTTAACCACTGTGAAATAATCCCATATCTTCAAAATAAATTGCTTTCCTGAGTGAATATAAATTCAAAGAGAAGCCTAATTTAAGATGATTTACTTTAGGATCCCTAGCACGTTGATATTTTCTCTGTATTTTTGGTAAATTCAGTCCTGTTAAAACACAGAAGGAAAAGGTTAATGCTCACATGTCAGCTGACAGATTAAATCAGCTTTGCATCAAATGGCAAAAAGAATGATTCTGTGACATTTTACAGTCCAGAGAAGGAAAAGTTGGAATAATCAGCTTCAGTGAGAACAGTGGAAGTGGGAGAGGGAAGGCAAGGCATATGAGGAGGCATGAACCTTAGCAGATAACGAACTGTTGATAAAAAGAAGGAAAATTGTGTTTGAATCTCTTTCTTAGGGAAAGAAAATGAAGTGGTGGAAACCATGTAAGAAGGAGAAATGATGGTACGAGGAAATAAAATTTGAACTTCAATGAAAAAAGAAGAAAAAGGAATCCATTGCAACACACAGAGGCAGTGAGAATCAATGAGAAGTCGATTTTCCAATATTCTGAACAGCAGACAGAATCCTTTCTTTTAGCTGAGAAGTATCGAGAACCAAACTCATTAAAAACAAAAAGAATCGTAAAGTTCTACATTAGTTTCACAGCTGTGACCTCTGAACAGAGACAGCAGAACCCTAAGCAGAAGAAATCTCTCATGAAATAGCTTGTTTTGTGTTCAGAAATAGCTATATTTAGGAATCAATAAAAGCACAGGTTTTTTGAATGTAGATGGATCCCACCTCCACCAGAACACAAAGTTGTGCAAGATCAACGCCTCAGGTGCCTCCCAGAATCACAGAATGGGTGAGTTTGGAGGGACCACAGAGGCTCATCCCAGAGCTCAGCAATCTTCGAGGATTCACGTTCCTTGTTCCCCCCACTGGTATGCAAAATGACTGAATTTCCAGAGGGCACAAAACCCATTTTCAAAACTGAGAGTTTAAGACCACCTGATGCAGAAAGCTTTTTCCTTCCTACCCATTACACACAACAGAGTTCAAGGTTTTTCTACAAGAAAAGAATAAGAATAGCCTGGCTCCTACAGCGCCCATGCTGTTGCTTGGCTAAATTTACCACAGAGGAATTTCTGCAGCCTTTAAAAATCCCAACAGGTACAGAAAGATGAACATGAGTTTTGTCAAGGTTTACTTCCCTTTCTCACTGACAGTCAATAAATGAAAAAATGACATAAACTGGATTAAATGTCCTAATTGTATTGCATGGCTATGACTAGTTTGGATTTAATATATTATAAGGATTTAACAAAACAAAATATGTCCCATACAAATGGAACAATCTTACAACTTATTTTTATCATGAAAGCTCAAGAAAGTAATTACAGAGGATTTGGAAAATGTACTTTATAGTTCTCCAAATTCTTCTTATTTACAATCTCTTAGTCTGAGTATGCAATGCCTTAAAGAGCAATAGTGCCAATCCTGCTAGTGTTTTTTTTCTTATTTTTTAGCTCCAAGTAATGGAGAGTTCAAAATTTCTAAAAAAAATCCCAGCTCTAACTTTTAATTTTGTGGTTTGCATTAACTGACATCATCATTGATATTAATAACCTCTTACTGCATTTCTGTTGACAAAATATCATTTACAGCTATGCTCAATCCTCTAGGGAAAAAGAGAGAAAAGGTTCTTAACTGAAGATGTGGTGACACTGACTGGAATATTTCAACAAATTTTAATACAGTTTCCACATCTGTATCACCCTAACAGGAAAACAGGAGTTGGGTGAAAATACAGTTGATCAAATACAACTGTACTAAGAAGAGAATTTTGCGAAATGTTCATCATTTAAGTCCTACCTGATCCTGACAAAAGAAGTTACTTCACAGAATGAGTCTACTGCTAAACTGATCCAGAAAGCTCTACAACCCAGAGGGAATAACCTGTTAATTCAACAAGAACAATGATATACACACCATATATAAACACCACCAGAATTCCGTGCCTGAGCCCACTCCAGCCAACTCAAGGAACAAAACACTGAAGCAACCACAGGACTGAGAGAGAAGCATGTTTTACTTGGCCAGACTATGAACAAAATAATCTAACACTGATGCCTTTCAATGCAACCTGCTATGACTAAGGGCCTGAACTACCAGCATTTATAAGCATAACAGGTATTTTTTTGCTCTGTGAGCAATTTCATTAAGATTTCAGCCTTGACCCCCCTGTTGTTGAATGAATAAAGGGCAGATCATTTTAAAATGGAAAGACAAAGTGGATGAAGTAAAAACAAAGTAAATTTTTAATTAGGTAAGTCCTCTTTTGTTGCCTGGTTTGGGCAAAAGCACTAGGCCATATGTTTCAAGTGTCTAAATCTGCCTTCAGGTTTCAGATGAATATGTCTCTGTGGGGCTGTTTCTGTCAACAGCAACATTTTTTTTACAGCTTAAAATTTGCTTGCTGGCAGCCACCTGCTAATAACACCACTACAAATTAGTAGGGTGCTTGGGAATTTGGACACAGATTAAAAAGTAATTGACTAAATCACATCTAGAAACCATTGTATCCACTTCACACTACCTCCTTCTTGTTTTGGAAATAATTTCTCTTTAGGACATTGAAGCCATCAATTAATGAGTGGAAGCATGGGCTCTTTTCAGTTCTGCAGCTGAGCAGTTAGCAAGCTCCATTTCCATTTCCCTCCCCGCCATCATCACTAACCTCTTGTTTCAGGCACGCACAGACACTGCACCAGGCTCCTGGTGAGGGTTACTATGTATATCAAGCTATAATAAATTCTGATCTCCTCCATGTCACTGCAATGCCACAGCACATCTAAAAGATGTAGAAATCTAACCATGACAGGACACTCAGATAACTGTGGGTGAGCACAGCACAGGACCTCATCTGCCTCTGGAGACCTGAGATGCTCCCCAAATAATTCTGCCTCTCCTGGCTGAAGTCTCTTTTCATTAGCTCCTGCCAGTTTCTAAACTCCTTGCAAATCCGTTTTGACTTGTTCAGCCTTGCACTGGGGCAGGGAGCAGCACTAACCAAAGGCACCATCACATCACTGGAATTTACAGCTCCCAGCACTCAGCCAGCATCCTCTCTCCAGCCTCCCTGTCCAGAGACAGCCTGTGCACGTTTGTGCTTTACCTGGAAGCTCACCAAGCCTCCTCTCTCACAGAGCAGACACATCAGTGATTGCAAACACTTGGCAAAAAAGAACCTGTGAACTACTGAAAGACCATTGGAGAGCCTTGGGTCTTAATAGTATTCAAGGTATAGAGTGGCCTTTGTAAATAACTGAAAAGGGCAGCTTCCACAGTATTTAAGTTTCATACAATTGCAACTAAGTGACTGTAGTTTGAAAAACAACTTCTATGAAGTTCAGCAAGCACCTCAGAAATGTGCAAAGTTTGATGGTATGGGCTTTTTCTTTTTCTTTTTTTTCTAGGTACAATCTAAAGGGTTTATCCTCCTGTAATAGGTAATAATGAAAAAAGAATTCTTTAAAGGTCAGCAGGAAATGGTCTGTTTTTACAGAGCCAATGAAATGTAGTGGGTTTTTTATAGCCATTGATCTTTGAGGACTGAGGTATGGATAATATTTATTTTTAGCCATATTTATGTAATCATTTGTGAAACACCTGCTCACAATAAGGAGAAAAGAAAAATCACTATTTCTGCAGTTTATATCGTTTTAATGATTGGACACAGTCTATCTGGGACAAAGTCAGTGGTTACACCAGCTTACACAGCACTAGGGTTTATTTCAGCAGATCAATAGTGCCCTATGGTTCAGTAACCCTAAAAGAACAGAGACCATGGCTGTGTGTGTCCCATCCCTGCTCACTGTGACACTGCTGCAATGACAAGCCATGATGAGACCAGTTTCCTTAGAGCATGGCATTACAACATTCTAGAATTTACACTTCCATCTAGAGTTTACTTTTCCTACTTCCACCCTGACAACTAACAGATCCGAGAGCAGCAAAGTGCAGTTGGCAGAAGCAGAAGCAAAGTCCTTCACCTTCACGTTGGAAGAAAATTGAGGGCACCTAACATAGCAAATTATTTATCAGTTTGATTTGCTCTGCCTCCACTATAGAGGCTATTTGGCACTTCAAGAAGCCCCTTGGTTCTAGTAAGAAGTGATGCCAATTGAATGCGCTTTCATCACTGTGTACACTAGACTTTCTCTATGATTTTTCTTCAGCATTTACTCTTTTTCACATCTGGAGACCTAGTGTACTCAAACACATCTGAAAAAGCAAACCTCACTGCTCAGAAGAGGGCATTTGGGTTACTTTTTGTATAAGCTGGGAGAAAGAACTGGTAACTTCAACAAATTCTTTTCAGGGAAAAGACAATTTATAATTGACACACAAAGAGCAGAGCTAAATACTTGGGAACTCCACCTTACTGAAATACAGATAGGCACATGGGTCCTATTCAATGACACAACTAAGCTAGATGTAAATGACCATTTAAGGCCCCAAAGATTAAAACTGGGGTTTTGAAGCTCAGATCCCAGACTTTCTGTGACTGAACTGTGTTCCAGTTGGTAAGTTTTAGAGGGAGTCAAACATGCCTTCTTCTTCACACAACAGCATCAGAGAGATAAAGAAAACTTTGAATGCTGAAGTTCATTTCTATTATAAATCCTTGCACAAAAGGCTTATTATTTGCCAATTATTGCCTTAGCCATGATGAAATGAATTCATTTGTAGTAATAAAAAAAATATTTCAGTAACATGGCATGATTAACATTTAACTCTTCAGATCAGTAAACAGTGAAAATTGGTGCTAGAGTTTAAGTGGGTACTTAACTGAAAAGTAAATGAATACAGAACTTTCTCACTGCAGTACAACACATTTCACTGCATTTGCACAATCATTATTCTTCAAAATACTGACATTAACAGCCATGCAAATGACACCATCATTCTCTGTCCCTTTAGTGCTCTTTTCCTATATGATTTTCTTTGAATTGATAAATTAAACTTACAAATTCTATAGCAACTTTTGCTAAGAATGTCAAAGATCTTTACAGAGTGAATTAATCAAATAACCAGAGCATCACAGTGAGCTTTTTTTTATGCCAGGATATAGTAAAATATGAATGCAAATCTGGAATATATATAAAAGGAATAAATTCAAATGTCATGATAAAAATTGTACATTGTAATTTGGGTGTAATTGAGCCTGAAGATTGGTGAGGACATAAAAATAGAAGGGCTATAGTAGGGGTGCTTTTTTTTTTCTTTAAAAAAAGTAATCCTTTATTTCAGCCAGAGCACAAAATGAGAGAAAAATAAGGAAAATAGAGTGCTGTGAAAAGTCATTTCCATTCTTTATGTGATGGTCTTAAAGTAATCAACAAAATCTATATCTTAAATAAAACGACTCCTGGGTACTTTGAACTGTGCAGCTGATTATGGACTCTGCTTTACTGTTCACTTATTTACCTATCCTAAATCCTTGCAAGGACTGGCTGTGCCTGTAGCTCCCCCACAGCAGCACAAACCGGGGAGAGCACCTCCAAAGGCAGTGACCTCGGTCATATTTGGGACAGGAGCTGCACCACAAGGCAGCCTGAGCATTTGGCACTCACTCAAGGACAAACAGCAACCACATGATTAATCAAAATACTACCCATGGCCAGAGGCCTCATACCTACACCCATTACATTAAGTACTGACCAGTCCAGAGAGCCAAAGTGGGAAAAACACACCTACCCCAGCTACAACCACAGAATACAAGGAGGCATGGAAGACTTTCCATTATTTCATTTATAACACTATAAATGAAAATTGCTAATTAACTTCTCAAACGTTCTCACAAGTGTTGATATTTAATATGCAACCCTGCCACAAACACCTGCTAGTTCAACATGAAAAAATAAGGCTTGCTATTTGTTAAATTCAGCATACTAAGAGAACTTCAATTTTTCAAATTATATATTAAGAGGTACAAAAAATAAAAAAATGGACAAGTTTATGCTAATTTTTTAAAAAAGGTATTTCTTATTAAATAATGCTTGGTTATTACTGTGAGGAGATAGAAGAAGTTTTCCCCAGGAGCAGAAAGGAACCAGACTTGAAGGAAACTAATAGAATCCATAATTCACCTTCTGTCTCTGCACATCATTGTCTGGGAAGTTTATGTACCTGCACAATTGACCAGGTAATGGGTTAAAGTCTGCACCACAAAGATACTTCTGTTTCAAGTTATAAATCAAGAATTTTCTTTTGCTGCTAAGGTGGAGTCTATGGTAGGTCAAACCCAACTTGTTCATGCTTGACAGACTTCTCATCACTGCCATTAGCTAAATAAAAGTATTACAATGTGTGAGGCTTCATTTAAAAAAAAATACAACTCAGCAAAATGTCCTAACTTCAAGCCTGTGAATTGAACTAAGTTATTTTCTTTAAGTGATTTCCTTAGATCAGGACCTAAAATCCAAATCCCAGTCCATAGCTTTGAAATTTGCTCATGGTAGACTTTCCTTTAATTCTGTGTGCTGTGAATATCACACACAAAACTTAGTAACTTTTCTTGATTTTGGCCAAGAGCAAATGTTCAAAAGTACTCCAGAAGAACAGACTGCACAACATTGTTTTTCTGGATAAGAACAAATGAAGCGTGTATGTCTACGCGGAAACCTTGTTCCAGATAACATTTCCCGTTTTCAAAAATATGTTTCTGATTCATCAAGCTCTAATTATCTCCTCCCCGAAACAAAAAAACTGTTTAGAATCACATTCATTTTATGAGTGAGTTTGTGAGTCACCATTACTCCTCCTGCTTTTCTAGGCACAGGCAAGCTACATCCAAAACATATTTACACTCTGCTGACCAAGAAAATCATTGATGGAAAGCAAAAAGTGGAGTCTCCTGTGCTTGGGCACCGTACTACACAAGGAAACGTGTTATTTAGAAAGACCTGACTGGATGTGCTTGCCCAGAAGGCTGCAATAAGAGACAAGATGTTTCAGAACAACAAGGCAAGTTTTTACTCCTCTCTTGATAGGCACCCCTCTCATTTAGCATTATTTCTGCTCTGCAAGGCAGGGGTGCAGGGAATGGGGCATGTTGGACCTGCCACTGTGATCTACTATCAGGTATGGTAATATCTGTGAAACAGCAGGAAGAAAATGTTGGTTGCAGTTCTATTTCACAAACCCTAAAACTGCAGAAATAATTTATTTCTGTTGCAAAACTACTACCCACACACACTTCCCCAGCTACAAATTTTGGCTGCCACAGAAACCCTGTCTCACCCAGTGCTCTGAAACTCAACAGTGGCACCCAGTGGCTGCTCTTTATCACATTCAAATACCTACAATACACCAGGGAGGTTGTGAAGCACTTAAAAGCAATTTTTTTTGTTTAAATACATGTACAAATTATTCTCATTAAAAAAGGCTCTGCTATCTCTGCCCTCTTTTATGAAGTTAATTTTCTCATTTCGGTTTTCAATTTTCTTGATGTTCCGTTTTCCTTTGCCTGTTTACGTTTCTGTTATTTTTATTTTTTTAGATTTTACTTTATACTACATCTTTCTAATTAGCTGGGCATTATTCTAACAGCTCTTCTCTACTCTGTACAACAGTAGGGGCTGATTAAGCCTTCCTCCTGTATGAGAGTGTTTTAGATTGTTTAAATGTCTCTATTCAAAACAGCAGAGTACTAGAATTCTGCATTCTAAGAATCAAATAGCAACAAAAAAGCTAAGTAATACAGAGATTGATTTATTAGATTAAAGAAAAAAATAAAAGAGAGAGCTGCTAAACCCTTTTTCTATTAAATAATGTGCCAGATCTTTCCTAGAACCCAAAGCTGAATTCTTGTCCACAGGTGTTTACAGGTACAGTCCTAAAATATGACAAAAATATAGAAACCTGCACAAAGATGATGTACACATCAGCAGTCTGAGCCTATTAAGTTGCATTTAGATGTGTATTTGTTCCAGGGTTTAAAAATTTACTATCATCCTTGAGATCAAGCTTTAAGCTCAGAACTCAACATGTCAGATGACAACAGTGCACACATCAAGGAAAATCTCTTCTGACAACCCCAGCTCTAAATTTGCAATACAAATTTGCATTTATTACTTCCATATGAAGACACCAGGCATACTTTTGCTTCTCTTGCCTTGTATCTGATTCTCTGAAATTTCCTGCTGTTGCTTTTTTCAAAAAACTCTTGCATTTGGAGGAGGACATAGTAAAATATCTCATCATCATCATTATTGTAAAAGGACACTGGGAAGGGCTCTGGAAAGCTGCTGAGGAGCATAAACTGGCAGGTGGGGGTGGGGGTGTGTGAGACAGAACTCTTTCTTCCCTAAATTTTACAGAGCATAAGAAGCTGCCCACATTTTTAGCTGTGCAGGGCAGTACAGTCCCCTGAGCTACAGAAATGGCCTGCTTGCAAGAATTCACCTGCCTGTTCTTCAGGAGGTCAGTGGCCAAAGCCTTTTCCTTGGAAGCTGCACTTCACTGATAACCACACAAGAAAATAAAAATTGACCAAGGTTTCCATGGACACTGACAGAAAGGAAACAGTGCCTTGTTGACAGAGCCATTTCTTCACTGAGCTTTCTCAGTTTCATTGCGGGTCTTGAATGAGGGAAGAATCACACTATCTAAAAGCAAAGAATAATTTACCTTCAGCATAAATATTCAACTTCTCTGCTATACCACCCGCTCCAGCACTCCCCACAAACCTGACCAGTGAGCAAGGTGCAGCAGGTAAGAGTTCTGAGAACATCCCACTCTATTCCAAGTATACATAAGGACATGATAACAACTTATCATATTATTAAAAATACACATCCATATATAGGACAGCAATCTAAGGAAACGCAGAGCAAGTGTCGTTTATGTAACTACCAAATGTTTTGGACATATGGTAAATTATTGGGCAAATACTTATCCATTTTAAAAACATTTTCCTGAAAAAAAGATGCCTCTAAATCCATTGGAACCCCTTCAAGCATATACTAATTTTGATCAGAACTTCTGCACTGGGTGGAATACTCCTTACAGAATAAAAACAGCTAGAAGAACCAAAACACCAGAAACCAAAATGATGTAGAACCTGGGGAGCTGGGACCTAAAATTACAGACTTTCTGGTCTAAGTTTGTATAATGATACTGGCCTGCCAAATCAGTACTTGTCTAATGCAGACAGCTGAGCAAAAATTATATTATTCCAAGAAGTCCTCAGTTTTAGATGTTAAATACCACAGAACGACAAAAAAAAAAATTATTCCAGGCCCCAAACAAAAAATACTCAGTTATCGACTGAGAATCTTAAATAAGAGTTACAAGCTTAAATGCCTCATTTAATCTAAGTCCTAGCACACAATGGTGGATTAGCTCTTACCTATGATCTGAGAAGATGCTTCTCAGGACAGAAAAAATCATCTCCAGATTGACACTGGTTTTGTAGTCCCATCCTACTTCAAATCACACCTATTTGCAGTGAAATCCTGGTATTTATTTCAATATCAGGAAAGCTGAAGCTGGGATGCTTCTCCATCCTCTAATTCCAGCATTCTACCTCTTCCTAGTGGAGAACTAAGTCTTTCTTCCTCTCTGAAAACATCATGTTTTGAAGGGGTTTGTTAAGCTTCTTTTGCAATAAGTGCCACGCTTCCAGAAGCTGGGATCTAAACTGGAAAGTATAAACTCACATTCATGTTAAAAAGGAAAAACCATTAGTTTTCAGATATGTTTTTTCCATATATGGCTCTGCTGAATCAAACAGTCCCTGTACTTCAGATCACTTCTGGCTCCTTACCCCAGAATGCTGAAAACCACTGAGGTCCAACACATTACAGCAACCTCTGCCCTAGGTTTTCATGGGGCTGACAGGGTTTGGCGAGGTGAGGTGGTACAGAGATTCACTTAGCCAAAGGTTTGAAAAACGAGAGAAAAAAATCATCTTCAGTGTTTCTTTACTGTCCATAGTAGCTCTGAAGTGTAACTAAAATTCAATTATGTAGCTCCTTCCTGCCCTAAAATTATACAGCAGCTGTTTTCCAAACACAGTTGTTTCGGAAAATCCTATGCATTTGGAACAATTATTCCAAATATTGATAGCAGTTCTTTACTATGATTATAAGAAAAAAAATTATT
The DNA here is from genome assembly GCA_013401135.1 of Cettia cetti. Taxonomy (NCBI): domain Eukaryota; kingdom Metazoa; phylum Chordata; class Aves; order Passeriformes; family Sylviidae; genus Cettia; species Cettia cetti. The sequence continues at coordinate 13,272 of VZUI01029441.1, read as the reverse complement.
ATTGTCTATTACTAATATTTTTCCTTGAACAAGCTACATCACTACTGCCTTTTGAAAGGCATGAAAATAACACTTTACAAACACCTCTCTAAAGTGGACTTGAGGACTAGGCTAACCCAACCTAAAGGAATTTAGCACACAGTTATTGAGAGGTGGTGGGTTTTTCTGAAAAGCCAACTCCTAAACTAGCAGGATCCCATAAATACAATTGCATTGTAAAGACACATACAGACCCATGCTTTTCTTAAATAATAAGTGTTGACATCACAATCTCATTCAAATCATCAAATTTAATTTAGCTCTTGCTTTGCAGCAAAGCGTATTTAAAGAAACCCTCCATCTGTCACTGCAGGAATGACTTCTCTCCCTAAAATACCTTACATATCCACAGAAAACCAGGCCTAAATAATGATTCATTGCTAGATTCACTGCACAAAAGCCTGCTTTAGTATCTCAAGTAAGTACTCAAAATACATTAAAAAGTCTAGTGTGCATTGATAGGATTCCCAAAGTTACTCAGTTGGAAGTGGAAAATGCCTTCAATTAAAGTACTCCCCTTTCCAATTAAGAAGCAAATGCAAAATTCAGTCGGTAACCAAGAAGTCAGAGAGTACAAACAAAGGAGCTGTTGTCTGTTATGCCAATCAGTAGACAGCTATGGCGTAAGCTGCCTGTTAGAAGAGAAATACCTTGCCGAGACACCCAGAGTCACAGATCTAACACCCCATCCCTTGTACCACATGCACTGGCCTATTAGTGGGCAAATTATGGGCAAATCCAGGCAGTGACTCACACACTATAGTGTGCTCAGCAAAGCCATGCCTTCCAGTAGCTGCAATCAGCTATGAACTACAGAGATCTCACAACAATTTGCTCAGTTAAAGCCTCATTTTGTTTCCACGCTGGTTTTATTGTATCTCAGAATGACTAGAGCTCTGGAGAATGTGATCCAGCCCATTCTTTTTCAAGTACAGCATCCAAAAGATTCAATTCCGGCAGATGAAGAGACAGGTGAAAAGAAAGCAACCTAGTGGGGCGAAAAGAAAGCAACACCAAACCTCTAAAAACTCATGATGCTCTCACTCAGGCTTCTCTATCCCCTGAAAAAGATGAATCAAAAGCACCACAGTATTTATTTATGTCATGATTGTTAGAAGTCTTACAACTGAACAAAGCGTAGGGAGAGTGCACAATGTTGCGGCAATCATGTGGATCTGCTCACCTGCTTTCCTAGCTGTTTTTTCTGCCTGCACTGTGTCCATCACTGGATGGCTGAGGACAGTGCCAGCAGCCTGAAGGAAAGGCTAAACAGGTTACACAAAGCTCTGATCAGCTCCTCCATGCCATACCCTGTTAGCACAACTGCTGTGACAAACCAGCTTCACACAGTAAGACCTCACTCTTCAGAAATGCCAGCATGGCACTTTAATGAGTACTAACTTCACTTGCAAAAGGGGAAGTCTTTAAGGCTCCCATGATGCAACTCTGTCTGTTGAAGATGTTGATTCAATATGATGGAAATGTTTCATACATTTGCATTCGTATCATATTCTTAATGGCTCCGAAGAGTTATTTAATGTCAATTAAATGCTATTATAGTGTCAAAGGGAGTTAATTTTCAATAGATATTATTCTTCCTTAATACTCTGTTGCAGTAGTTCTACACTTATTTCAAAAATGGTACAGCAAAGTTAACTGCCTACAAATGAACTGAAAGAATGAACAACATAATTTTGTTCCCAAAATAAATTATACTGGCACCTGTCTGTTTGCCTCCTCAGTCTAAAACAGTCTTTTGTTTTCCAATGCTGAACAAATCATGAGGAGTAACTACATAAGAAAATGCAATAATATATGAACTACTGTCTGAGTCGGTCCTCTTCCTTCTCAGCTAATTTCTCATGATACATTGCCTCTTTTCTGGCTTCTGCACTTAGCTACTATGGATAAACTCATTCCTTTTTGCCTTTTTATTTATCAGTGCATCCTTTTCCTACCCTGTGTCTGGTGACTCTCTCACTGTAAGGATTCCTCAAGTACCTTCCTAGCAGTTTCTTGCTTCCTGCTTTAAATAACAAGTCACAAGAGCAGTTTCCCTCCCATTAATTACAAGCCCATGATTTTACATCACGCTCAAATGCAGTTTTTTGAGCTAAATCTGGTGTAATACCTCTTTCAGCCACTCCTTGCAATGAGACTCTCTAGCAGACCTGTGCTCTGTGTAAATTTATTTAATTTATGTGCTTCTTGTCAGCTTTGTCTCAATAGCAGGACACTGCTATGGCCAGTACTTGTTAACCAGTCTCCAACATGATGTGAGTTTACTTTATTATTTATTTATAAATGCTTTCAGATAGGTCTCACATCTGTTCCATATGAATTGGCACAGAAATGACTGAGCCTGTGCTGCAACAAACATGATTGAAAAGCATGAAGTTCTTTCCAGGTTACATCTGGTCTGATAGATGAAGGTTAGATTGACGGGGGTGAAAGAACAAGACTGAGCATTTCTCTTCTCTTACAAGCCTTAGGAAAAGAAGCCCTGTTTAAGTGAGAATTTCACAATCTGCTGTCCTCTGTCACTGCTAAAAAACATGTTTCAAATACATTGTCAAATACATCCTCCTTATTTCATGTTTAGATGCACCTGTTTAACACAGAAATGCAGTTCTGGAGGGTGGCAGGGGAGCAGTTACTGAGAAAGGGTAGAAAGGGTCAGGTTTGCAGCAGAACATCTCACTCACAGCCCAACACTGCCCAGCACTATATTTTTCCAGCAGAAATCGCCATGCTTGGCAAGAGAGGAAAACCAAAACAAAGTCTCATAGTGACACACCAGACTACTTCTAAGCTTCAGGTTAATTAACCTCAAAGCTGGTGATTATCCACTCTCTGGTATCTTAGAGCTGCTGTTACCTCTTTTGCCCCAAGAATGTCACATATTTGAGGTTTCACAATATGTGTGAGCTTCTATGACGGGGTCTATTCTAATTAATTCACAAGCAATTATATGATGTCTAATTATGTAACCAGGGCAATCACCATGTTCAGAATTTGACATATTTTCCCAAATATTTTGTCCAAAAGCAAATTGTATTCCCAAGAACTCGCTCCCTGAAGAATTTTGCACAGGACTTAGTGAAGGCTGTGCTGTCTTCCAGCAGCCCATATTCCCAGAGTCTCTGACTGGACTTCCAAGATAGTTTTTGTCTCTGCTGCTTTCCAGCTTCTCTCTTAGTCTAGTGCCTTTACTTCTAGTCTTTTATCAATGTAGTTACTAATAAGGGGTTTTAACAGTGCTTTATGCTGAAAAAAGTATAAAGGGTAGCTAGATTGCTCAGTATCTTAAATACAACCTGTATTTGCCTGAAAACATCCCCAGTCATGGCATGCTCAATCACAGTAATATATAATTTCACGAGATGACTCCAACTGTAACATGAACATTACACCAAAGTAAAACAAAGAGACACTCAACTGAGAAAAAAAAAATCCATGAGATTAAAGTGATAGGTATTTGTAAAAGCAACTGTGGAATTCAGTTCTGCATACAAAACTCTGATGAAAAGGAAGTAAATCAGGAGGTCACTCTCAAATATTTCTCCAGGAAGAAATGCCACAGCATTTTGTATTTGGACTTGCAAACAGAGAGAGGATGCCATTTTCCAGATGTGATTAAGGGTGTATGGATACAGAAAGACTGTTCACAATGGAGCATATGGCTAGATAAATGTCCAAAATCTGAAATATGCAAGATTAACAGCGAATATTTCAAGTATAATTTCACTAATTAAAAAAAAAAAAAAAGTCTTACTGTCACATCTCAAGCAGGCCAGGATATACCAAGGTGATCTAAAAGTTCACTTGTCTTTGGGCAATTATTCCTAAGTGTGGTGGTGAATCTCACAAATATGCACACAGTAACTTTGGCTTTATGTCTCAGGAGAGACTTAGTGGAACATTCACAGCATACAGACTTGAACAACCTGGACACGCTGGCTGCTACTTTATCATAGTAACTACAAAATTCACAGCAAATATTTTATATTACAAGAACCACAATCTATCTGCCTTATACTTAGCAGAGAGATTTAGCAGAAGTTAGTTTTTTTTAAACAGCAAAAACATAGGTAAGTTAGTTGACCAAAATTAATATTTAATTTGACAGCTTTCATCCTCCTTTTAAAGTGTTTATGTTATTAAATTAGTACCTTGGCTTTCCTTTTCTTTAGTTTTGTAATGAATTCCAAGAATACTCATTTAAGACACAAGCTATAGCATACTACAAAAGTGACAACAGTAACTTTACCAGGTAATTTTTCCCAAATGCAACAAAAATAGCCCAACACTGTTTCTTGAACTAAAGAACCAATTTTTCTCCTAACAATTCAGATTTAATTTCTCTATAATGATCCAGACACAGGAAAGTTAGACAACAGTAAAGAGGGAACCCTCATGAGCTTCAGTTTCAAAAGTAGCTTTCTCCATTTTTTTTTTAATCTAGCTTGCTGTCAACCATCAGACAGCTAGGCACACTCAGTGCTTCCCTATTCTTCCTGTGTCAGTGGCAAAAATGTTCTATTAATATAAAAATGAAACCAAGAAGTAGGGTCTAATGCGGGCTGCCTTTGCACAGCTCTGTCAAGAGAACAGAGGAGTAGAACAATTTTCTGTGCAGTCACAAACCAGATGAAATAACTAAGAAAAACCTCCTCAGAAGAGCTCAAAGGGATTTGCTGAATAAAGACACCAGCCATGCTGCTTCCCTGACATTTTATGAAAAGATGACCTCTCTGAAGATTTCAGATCTTTCCTACGAACAAACACAATTGTTCCAACCAGAACCTGAAAAGTCATGATTGCAAAAAGGGATAAAGACAAAAGGTTTTAACTGAGTCTGTGTTCAATGCCTTAAAATACTTTTAGCAAAAATATCATTCTGGCTCTTGGAGTCTTTGCTAGGAAAAAAAAAGCAGCACATTTAACAAAGCACACATAGGTGCAATACCAAGTTTATTGCAAATAAATACTTTTCTTTTAATAAACTCACTGTATGTGTTCAAAACAATTCCCTAAGTGAGTTTTCCAAAATTACAACTGAAAGAAATATGCTCACAGTAAGTGTCTCCTATATGCTCTAGTATACTCACCTTTCCTGCTGCCTACCTTTTTGTAAACAGCAGTAATCACAAAATTGTGGAATGGTTTGGGTTGAAAGGGACCTTAATGCCCATCTAGTTCCATTCTCTGCCCAGCCTGTACTTGTGTTGGGATTGCCCTGGAGCTCATGGAGGACCTTGCCCTTGGCCTTGTTAGAATTCCTGAGGTTTGCAGAGGCCCCCTCTCCAGCCTGTCCAGGCCCATGTGGATGGCATTCCTTCCCTCCCGTGTCACGTGCACTGGCACAGGTTCCAGGAGGATCTGCTCCATGGTCTTGCTGGGCACAGAGCTGAAGCCGACTGGCCTGGAGTTTCTCAAGTCCCCTTTTTTCCCCTTTTAAAAATGGGGGTTAGTCATACAACATAATCATACAACTGGGCTTTCAAAACATAAGCTTTTCAAGAGCTCCTTTAAGTCCCTGCTTATCTCAAAGCACACTAGTTAAGTCCTATCAAACCGGGTCAAACTGTTGGGATTTGGTACTACAGAACACAGTGGTACTATCAAGAAAGGTGATTCCTATGTTTTTATTCACTTACTACCAGAAGCTCAGGTTTCTGATGTATGGAGCATATGCTGCTTTAATTTGAACTTATTACTACTGAAAATCTGCTGCAATGTTAATATTTTATTGTAATACACACAGATCTCTAAATATCTCAGGTCAATCTGACTCAGAAGGCTTGAAAAAAAGAAAAAAAACCAAAAAAACCAAAAAAAACCCCAAAACCAAAACTACCCATGCCAAGAATCATAACAAGGCTTTCAGCATCTGCTGTTCTACTTGGTTTCCCATAGCAATATTTCATTATAAGATTGCAAATTACTCATGCATATTCTTTCTTCTCTATTTTGGGCCTCAATTTTAAGAAAGCCTCTCTAATTTTGAATGAACGGGTTACCTTTTATATTCAATTCAAAATGAATGACCCTTAGAGAATTAATCTTCTGTAGCTCAAATCTCTTTTAGCCATAGAATTTGACAGTAATATTATTTCAGGAATATTTCTGGTTTTATTCTTATGAAAGGCAATACCAAGGAAAAATCCAAAGAGACTGACAAGCGGTATGTATAAAGCATAGGCAAAAAAGAATACTGAAGGAAACAACAACCCACTAGTAATGAAACACATTTACACATCATATAGACATAGAATTCAAAAGTAAGGTCATGGACACATCTACTACGTTTTGGTGAGAGGCAAAAACTCTGTTGCAATGGCTTTAAGCCAGCCAATAACAAATAGGATAAAAAAAATACTTCAAGAGTAACTTACCATTTAAAGGATGGGCTTGACTGTACTGTGTTTAAAAGCATGTGCCACATTTCAACATCACAAAAAGAGCTTCTCTACTAGACCTTGTACATCAAAATGTTCAAAGCTCTTAAAATACCTTGCTTCCTTTGATTTTCACATTGAGAAGTATAACTGATGGCATGTGCAGAACACCTATGCTACTTATCATCCAATATGTATTTCCTGCATATTTTTATACGTTGAGACTGCTGGTGGAGCTTCTTTTAAATGCAAAGGAGAAGGTGAGGCTGTTTGTGTGTGTGAAAATTAATCCATCAGTAGGATTATTACAGTGTCTCTGGAGCATTAACTTTTTAGCTCTTCCTGAATGTGTACTCTGCTCCTAAAAATAAGCCTTTGTTTCAAGATTTGAAACAAAATCAAATGGCCGTGAGGTCATCTCAGTGTTAAATAAGAAATCTGTGTTCACCTCTGTACCACACACAAAACTGTATGACTGAAACTTATACAGCAATTCCTCCCTGGAGTTCCTGCTTTAATGTTTTTCTTCCCTCTCTAGCATGAACATCTCTGAATCAGTTGGTATTACATGGCAGTGGATGAGTCAGACACCTCAGAACAAACAACAGCTCCAGTTCCAACCAGGCATGGAAGTCTGGAGCACTGGGGGACAGCAGGCTCACCCACCTGCAGGACTGAGACCAGCGAGGGAATATAGAATCACAACATCACAGGGTAGAGGCAACGTTCTTTATAAAGTTACTGTCTGAATGCCTGAACCACTAGGATTCTTCCAAAAATGCAAATGGGCACTCCTCTGCAAAGACTACAGACTCTCCACAGCCTGTGAGTTATCTCTTCCCTGAAGTTGTCTTCACTGCTAAGATTTGGGCAATCTGGCTGGCTCAGCCACACAGAGTTTTCATGAGGATAAGCACAGCAGAAACTGATGAACACAGTGGTGAGACTATGGTGACTAGGTAACTAAATTTCTGCTTTTCCTATGGTTGATTCGTTTTGGACAACTGCCTAAATTCAAGGAAAACAAGAACATAAAAAATTTGGAGCTTGGATTTCTTTGTGCCTTTGCTTTCTGAACTTCAAATGGCATAGCTGTTCCTCACGCATTTTTTGTTCTGAAGCCATGGGGAAGCATTTCTAGGGCACTAAAAGCATATTCAAGTGCTGACATAAGCTGAGTGTTCCACATTGACATTTAGGGGATTGGAGAGTATCAGGCTAAAGCTCTTCTGCGTCTGGAGGGACTGATTTCAGCAGCATGGCTGTATCATATGCTCACTGCATTAGTCCTAGAGGGATCTTCCAGATGCATTCTTAAAACACCCAGTGCACTCAGGACAGTGGAAGGCTGCTCTGCCAGCACAACTAATGGATTATAAATTAATCAATTTGAACCTTTATAGGATAGGCAATTATCAGAACCTTTAATAAGAAACTACAATATCTAGCATCGCCTTCAGATCCTTGACATCTGGAGTCACAGACTTAGAAATCCTGATACAGCTACAATAGGTGAACCAAATTTTAAAGAGTCTTTGATGATTAACCATAAATAGGGTAAAAACTACCCAAGAAGGACGACATTTTTTTCTTTTCATGGAATCACTATAGTTCTGTCTAAAAAGACAATAAATAAATTTAATCAGGACACAAATATAATGGAATTTTAAGTGTTTTTGCAAATAATCTGTCTCCAGTAATAAGCAGTAATCATCTGCTACAATTATGTATAGCTGGAATTATTAAATATAAATGTGTTATGTCAATGTTTAATTTTGTCTGTTCCTTCTGTAAAACATGCAGAAAGATTAACATTTTAGAGAACTCATACTGTAGATACATGGCAGAAACACTCTTAAACTGTCAGATTAACACAGAAGAGAATCAGACTCTCATATTCTGTTTTTTTTTCTTTCACACTCTTTTTATTGGGATTTAAGTAGCAGTGTGATGTTTCTGTTCCACCTACCTGTCATCTTTAAAGCTGATTTTTAAATCCATTAACCTGATTAGTCAAAGTAAATGGTAGCTTGAATAGTAATTTAGGCCAAGTGTAATATAATTCAGAGAATACAGAATTTACTTTGAATATGAATTCATAGAAGTGTATATGTCTCTTATACATACTAAAACAGGCACAAGCATTTTAAATTCTAAGGCTGGTTCTACATATTAATTTAGTCCTAGTCAGCAATCATTATGGAAGTTATATGCTCCAAAACCAGGTTTTAGGTAGTAACATAAAAAACGTATTTATCAACTAAAAATATCCAAACATCTCAATTATATTCGAATTTTAAGATGACTGTGGGCAGATGACTGATTTTGGGGCAGAACATTTCAAGACACAAAACAAGTCATACAAATAATGCACAACATCTTCAATACATCCTTGGCATGATCCTTGGACAGAGAAACCACACACAACCCTGTGGTCCCTGGGATCTTTCTGCAAACCTGAGGGGACATGTGGTGATACCACATCAGTGGCCGCTTGAATCCTTTAGGAAACTCAGAACTTCAGTAATTTTAGGTCTCTGCCTATATAAAAGTCAAGGTATAAGCAAAATTTATATTGATAACAGTTTCAAGTGGAGAAAAGTTTTGTTGTTTTTTTGGTTTTTTGTTTTGTTTTTTTTTTTTTTCTGCTATACAAACTCAAGGCAGTGCAAACAAAACACATGTCAGGTGTTTTATTTTCAGCCACACAGTCCTTTGTGGGCCTCCTCTGCCCATTGTTTGAATCTCTTCACCCCTGCACAGAGCCTCTCTCAGGCTCTCTCCACCAGGATGAGGGGTTATTTATAAAGCACTCTTACTAGCCTAGGACATTAGACAGCATCAGAGATGAGATTTTAGGACCATTTGCAAAATCTGCTTTGGCAGCCTTGTGAATTCTGGAAGCAGAACCAGAAAAACACAGGACTAAAATTTTCTGCTAGTTCTAAGTTCATAAGGCTTCTCTTCAGAAGGCCTTAAACTAAACTGCAAACTATTTCCCCTTGGATCAGGACATCGGCCTAAATACAAGAGGAACTATCCCCTAAAATTTGGTTTAAAGCTAAATAAAAAGAAAAAAAGCAAAAGACAGTGCTACAAAAAAACCACCCCAAATTAATTTTTCAGGCTGCATGACTTACATAGATTTACTCCACACACGGGAGCAACATTTGCTAGCCCCACTCCAAAGAATACTGTGCTGGAGATTTTTTTCCCCACTTTTGTAATAGTCATTGATTTGTATTAGAAACAGTTTTATTTTAGTCTTTAGAAATTGTACTGAGATCCTCCCAGCAGTATAGCAGTTGTCTTCCAGAAGAGAAATAAAGGACTGTCTTGTATAATGTCTTACACAACATGGGAAGCATATGATTTGTTATGGAAAATACTTAATTTTGTGTAAAAACCTGGTAATTTTAGCCATTGGTCTCTGAGGCCCTAATACGACTGTGATACTCATAACTATATTTCAGTCAATCATAAAAACTCAGAAACAGATTAAAGCAAACAGTGGAGCTTTTAATAGCCAAGGGAAGCATGAAAGATAAAGAGCTGCAAGGAACAAAGGATAACACTTGAGCCAAGATGCAATAGGAGACTTCTGACAAAAACAGAGAAAAGATTTTGTATGAAGTCTTTTCCAAGTATCCTGCAGAGCTGCTCAAGTTTTACAGAGAGGTCTTGCACTAGGGGATTCCTAATCCCTATCATCATCCTTACTAGAAGAGGTAAGAATACTCATCGGGATTCTTCTGTCAAATGAGTCCTCAAGTGGTCTATTTCTTCCTAAGATACCAATTGTAAAGAGAGTGCTGTTTCTTTCCAGTGCAAGACTGTTGGAGTCTCCAATCTGGATATTTTAAGAGCTCTACTGAATAGATTCAGCTTTTGAGTTGTAAGTGGATAAGAAAGGTCAAGTATGTCAGATGCAAGATATTTTAAAATCATAAAATAGGTAATGGCTCAGAAACAATTTCACTAAAAGAGTGATTAAATTACTACAACAGCAATATTTTCAAAGTCCTTAGCAGAATGTTGGAGACAAAAGCATTTATTTGGTAACACACACGTTAGTTCATATTCTACCAATTAAAAATACTTCCCATGAAAATCTTCAAAGGGATGAATGTAATGATGTAAACCTGCAATCCTGAGACGACAAAGAAATAAAAGCTTTATGCCACACGTTGCTGAGCTCAGATGGTCACACCTGTGACTGGAGCTGTCTCACAAAGGATTCCCTTTAACCAACACTGAAAAGCTCTCAAAAAAAAAAAAAAAAAAAAAAACAACAAGGCTCCACTGATACAAAGCTACTGGAAAAAGCACTGAAATCCAGATGATAATGTGGTCCACAGGAAACTTGTGAGGAATCAGAAACTCTTCTCATTCCAGCAGGCTGCTATCATGCACATCTCTAGCTGGAATCACAAACCAGCCAGGAGACTCATGCCACTCTTGCAAAAAAAGCCCAGAGTCCAGCAACTGAAAATCCCATCGAGCAAAGTTTAGTGCCACAGCCACTGCCCTGCTGCTGCAGCTTCCTGTGCCACCCAAGAGCCTGAGCCTGCTCCTGAGCACACACTTCACAACAAAAAACAAATCTACAGTGGCAAATGGGGCCCAGCTAGCAAGACTTTTATTTCCTGAAATATGAGGAGTTGATTTGCATCTTCCCAAATTACTTTTGAGGTAAATCAATCTTTCTCCCTATTTTAATTTCACTTGGAAACTAAAGAAGTTTCTGAAAGAAATATGCTCACAGTAAGTGTCTCCTAAAAAAAAGTACATGAGTATCTGTCAGCTCCATCCAAACAGCCCTGCCTGGCCTTTGACTGCTTTCTCAACTCAGCAAGACAATTACAGAACTCACTAAGATAATTTACATATATTACAGTACTGTCAAAATCAGTTTATTTGTCTGTGTGGAAGTCCACATGTGATATCCACAGTGAGGGATCCACCTGATCCATCCTTCAAAGGAATGTTTGAGTCTGGTGTTTTAAGAAGGTATCTGCTGTGTTCAGATGCTACAGAGATCTTTCCATTTTCATGGATCATTAAGAGTGCTCATGGAGCACAGCACTGGGGCTTTCTGCTTGAGCCCTAACATTTGCTACTTAGCTGCTCTTCTCAGATGATTACTATTATTAGCTTTTGCAGGATGTATGATTGTCTATTTATTTGTGACCTGTAGTGGATCTAACTCTGTGTCCTGCAACGTGATAGCTGCTAAAATGAGTCTCTTAAACTGCTCCACTGAATATCACTAATTGATTTTAGATGTGATGATCATAAGCTGTCAGACTCTTCCCTCTAGAGGTCTGCCTGATTTACCAGCAGAATGACCAGGCTAAAATATATTCAATTTTTAATCAGCTGCTTAAGAAAACCTGTATTATAATAAATAGCACCTTCCACAGCAACAGTATATATGATAAATAAATTTATCAATTACTTGTTCACCTATTAAAAAATACCACTGCATAAAACCTAAACACAAATTGAGAACAAAAATAAAGAAATCAAGCAAAGCATATACCACTGCTATTGCGTTTTAGGGAGTTATGGACTAATGGTAGTGCAAACATGAAATAACACAGGAATTGTACAATGCTGACAACCATAATTAATGAACATTTTGTCACTGAAAAAGAGAAAATAGGATCATGAAAGAAATTAAAAGTAAAAAAGGAATCTGTGACTAATCACCAGAAATACATTCCCTTTGTACATTGTGTAGTATCACAAAAGAATCATCAGGAGTGATCAGTGTTATACCTGATATTTGGGTAACTAGCTTAAAATATCAAACACAAAATTTTCTTACTCTTCATTTTTGCCTTTTTTTTTTTGTTTTTTTTTGGTTTTTTTTGTTTTTTTTTTAATGGTGATCTTCTCCCAATATCCAAACATCTGAGCTAGTGCAAACAGACAATTTCTTTCCATCCCACACACGGCATTCTCATGGAACAATCAATCACTTTTCAAGACTATTTCGCATTTTTAAAGTTCTGCTCATATTCTATGAAGTCTTTTTATATACAACAAGACAGATGTAATCCATTAAAATTCCCTTACTTCATTTAAATTGACTGTTGGTATTTGAATGAAATCTATTCAAATAGTAGAATTTATTTTTAAAATGGGCTTAAAATCTGGACAAAGCCTTCTAGCTAAATGCAAACCAGACATTTGATGATAGATCCTTAGAAGGCAATTCCCTCAATTTACAACTTTATTAACTTATTTAGGGGAGTCAGGCATAAAACATAAAGCACCATTTTGCTACTCAGCACTACTTACACTTTAGAATTGGTCTTGCCAATTGTAGCATTTTGTATTTTCAGGGACTGCCCTTTCAATTTGTCACAATTACTGCCCCATGCCCAAAAATGTTTACAACTACCTCCATACTGGCATCATTCACAAATGGTAAGCTCCACTATTGCCATTAAAATAAAAATAAACCACTGGAACTAGGTCAGGATGCTAACCTGTGTGCAAAAGAAAGCTGCTGACAATTACCCCTTGACATTCATTTCCCAACCAGAGGTGAGTTTCCTTTTTCATGTTTCATCCTGAAACATACCCTAACTGCCTTAAGAAAAGCACACACATCCCTATTAAGACTCAGCTACTGACACAGGTTCTTCCAAGTTCTTCTTTAAATCATATATTCCAGCATGAAAAAAGAGTTCATCAACCTTCCCAGAAGCATAATTGTACCAAAGCCTCACCAAAAGAGCTGACAGCAACAGCACTGCCATCAGGACTACAATGTACAACTCAATAAAAGCTTTTTTTTTTTTTTTTTTTTTTTTTTTTTTAA
>VZUI01029438.1:0-54001 GCA_013401135.1 Cettia cetti | reverse complement strand
TTATTTTATTTTATTTTATTTTATTTTATTTTATTTTATTTTATTTTATTTTATTTTATTTTATTTTATTTTTTCTCCCATAATATGATTAAAATATTATTTTATTAAACTATCTAGGGAACAGTAAAAAAATTGAGACCTACCTGCATTACCAAAATACTACTGTGTGACATACACACAACTGGTGTATTCTTTGATAGTAATTTTTAGTAGAAATTTGTTTTCTACTCGTTTTGCATCATTCTGATAAAATGAAGGATCAACTAAATTTCCAAAATGTTAGCATACTGCAAATTTAGCTAGATGTATTTCTTGCCTTGCTTTCCAGATTTCTGTCCTTACTGTTTATATTTTCCTATTTTTCAAGAGCTGTTTATGGTTTTTTGCAAACATGTTTTTCGATGGAGTTCTTTTAAAACAGATTCTGCCAAGATGGGGAAATTAATAAAAAAAGGAGATGGAAAAAAATTCAATATCTGATATCCTTGATCACAAAAAGGGCCATGTCCCATTCAGAGTTAAATCGGGCTATCAAATTCAAAAAATCTTAGAATAATTTTGGTTGAAAACTTCCTCTAGAGGTTGTCCAGTTCATACATGCTTAAAATGGAGCCAAAATCGAAGTTTCAACCAGCTTCAAAGTTTGTTGAAGCTCTCAGGGTTGTAGCTAAGAGCCTTGAATATCTCAAAGGACAGCAATTCTATTACCTTTCAAATCAGTCCATTTCAACAATTGACCTCTTGCACTACGAAACAAAGAAGTTTTTATCTAATTGAGATCAAAAGTAGGAAACAGACCATTCTTTTAAAAGGCAAATTAACTTTGAATAAGTAGAGGATGTCATGCATCGCAGAATAAACCAATCCTTGCCTGGTTAACACTTTTGTCCTTTGCCTTAACTCTTTTCAAAGACACTGAGATTTAAGTGTACAAGTACTTAAGTCAGCTACATACATTGTTTTACCACATTTAATTCCATAGTCCCTAACAATTGAAAGTTTAAGAAGTTAGGAAACATAGTGAAACAAAAAATTTAAGTTAGACAAAGGATTTTCAGGGACCTTTAGAATTTACTTTTCTTTTGGATATAAATATAAATATCAGCAATAACAGGAGAAAAAGAATACATTAATTAGTGGCTTAGTAGAATGTGGGAGCTAAACTACTCACATTTACTGAGATGTAAAATTTCATATTTTTTTTAAACATGAATGTACTGCTAGAAAAGTGCAGTCAGGAGAAAATTAGTAAAGATATAAAGAGAAAAACCATACTTGTTGCTGTACTTAACATGATTTAACAGTAGTTTGTTCTGATACCTGTGTCAAAGCAACCATTTGAACTACTGAAGTATTTAAAGTCTGAGTGCTTCCTGCTTTTCTGCTCTTAAGAGCATCCACTAACAGTCCATTTGCTCATAGAAATGGACCAAAAGTCAATCTTTGTAACTACGAAATTTTCAATATTATTAAGAATTTAAGGCAAATATATTCAGAGATTCTTCATCAGCCTGTCACCATGTCTAAACTACTTGTAGATATTTCTTAGTTCCTCTATGTATTGGTGAATTTTCAGGCAAAACAAAGGAGACATGACCCCATGTAAGCCAGGGCAGTTGGACAGAGTACAAGATGAACTTTTGAAGTTTACGAAACGCAAAACTCCACTATTCTCATATTGCTGTGATAAAGATCCAGAAGGAGATTCATTTTTTTTCCAATCTAATTCATTGATCCCAATAAACCAAAATAAAATTTCATTGCTTTTAAATATTTGTTTTCTTCTCTTCACTGACACCTTTCTACCTTAATGTTCCAAGTAAATTTTTCATTTCAGTGTGAATATATTCACAACAAACATTCCTTATTTACAATTCCTCTTCTTTTTATCATCTTCTGCTTTTTGTCCATTTAGAAGATACCTACTCACTATCATGTGTGTATTTAACAGTTATATATGTGTGTATGTGCGCTTGTTTGCATACATACGCATCAAACAAAAGAATATAAAGTTATTGACTGGTTAATCCCAGAGACAAAAGAAAATTCTTTGGACATACAAGCCAGTAATGCCAAGAGACTACAAAGGAAATCTATTGAAGTATTCCAACTGCCTTCATCCTGAGACTGGCTGATTCATTACTGCACAACTGACAAATGTTTGATAAGTGGAATAAAACCTTAAAGACTAAGAATGTAGATGATGGATATTGCTGTGGAGCTCTTTATTAAATTAAGTCCATTTGCCCAGCTATTGATCTGGTATCAGATGTAAAATTAGTGAAAAACATTTAAATTTTGTTCATTAAGATATTTCAGTATAAAATTGGAGAGAACACAGATGAAACTTATTTGAATGAAAAAATTTCTTACTTACATATAAATATTTCCAAATTTGCCACAGTTGATACACTTTACCCAGTGTTTTTGGATCATTTTAACTTTTTTATGATTTTAAAGTAGATATCATCCAAAGCTAACAATGTTGTTAGATATTTTAGATATTTGTATAGATATAGTTTATACCGTTGAGAGCAACATGGCATCTTAGGTGCTGAAAGTGAGTGGAAAAACGTTGTACAATACTTTACAGGTGTGTAGCTTCAGCCCAGTTTGATTGTACAAGTAATATAAGTTTAGCTCACTGCTAGTTACAATCTTATGAATCTTACTAAAGAAAACGTAAATGTCTAATGCATTGACTGTGTGCTGATTTCACACAGTTGGTTTGTGGTAGTAGGGGTGTGACCACAGAGGTTGTTCTGTGAGGAGCTGCTGGAAGCTTCCACCATGTTCGGCAGAGGCAATCTCTGATGGCTCTGAAGATGGACATCTTGCTGGCCAAGGTTGGGCCAATTAGAGATAATGGTAACACGTATGTGATAATATATTTCAGATGAAAATCAAAACAAAATGGTGGTGCAATTTGAATTCCAGCAAGAGGGGAGGAGGAGGTAAGAACATGTATGGGAAACAACAAATCCTTTTGTGAGAAAAGGGCCAAAACCCCCATACCCTATCTCCCTGTGCTGTCAGTAGGAAGGAAGGAAGGTTGGGGGGAAAAAAGATGTTTTTTAGAGCTTCTTTTACTTCTCATTAGCCTCCTCTGATTTTGTTAGCAATCAATTCACTTTGTACCTCTACATTGAGCCTGTTTTTTTTTCCTTGGAGTGCTTTCTCGTGGTCCTTATCTGAACTAATGGACCCTTTGTTAAATTTTTCTCTCTTCTGCCCAACTGTTGTATGGGAGGGTAAGTGAGTGACTTTTGTGGGTGCCTGACATTTGGCCAGCATCAAACCACAACACACTATAAAAAAATATTGTGTTTTAACCACTGAAATTCCTGAATGTTAATGTTTTGATGTGGAAAGATCAAACTCTAATGATTTTCATGATTTTGATGATAATACCTTACAAGGCTTCTGTAGCCGTAATAAAGTCCCTGTTGAAATAAATAAATAAGATCAAAAAAAAAGGAAAAAAACCTCTATATTCTATCTGAAACATGAGGTGTAAAAAAATCTTGATTTTAGAAATTCAAGTGGTTTGGCCATCAAACAGTTGCAATTGGATTGTTTGAGTTGGTGTTCAAAGGACATAGTTGAAGAAAATGTGCACACATGTTAGGTGTTAAAAATTATTTGTGAAAGTGAAAGTATGTTTTTATATGTACCAATATGAATGTTTTAATAGGCAAATTTCTGTTGTAAGAGATTCTGCATATGTGCACACAGAGAAAATCACAGCATTTGAGTAGTAAATTCTCTAATTAGATATTTTTAATATCTAAGAGGAGGCATTTTTTCATGATTTCTGTAAAAATGATATAATTATACTGAAGATTTTTCTTTTAATTATGATAATAGATTAATATATTATAAAGAAAATTACCAAAACTGAAGTCTGATCTAACCTGGAAGTTCAATACCTAATGGATACCTCTGAATTGTGCGTAGAATTTCAGATATCTCCAAGGGTGACAATTGAGGCATTTGGCCTCTCACAGAAGAAAAAAATTAAATGGCAAATGTTTAATTGGAATATTTGGTAGTCCAGCTGAATTTGTCTTATCTTTTCACTTTGCACCTGTGAGAAGAGTCTGGATCTTTTTGGCATATAGGTTCCCTCCCATCTGGTGAATAAAGACTGTAATTAGACAGGTCTTCACACTTTTCCTCAGGCTGAAGCAATTCTGCTCCCATGGTTTCTTCTTGAATGTCATATTCTCTAGCCCCCTAATCATCCTGTTTACTCTTTATTAATTTTGATCAAATATCTCATTATCTTTCTTAAACAGGGAAACCTAAACTGGCTACAGTACTATAGATGCAGGGTTATAATTCACAATCAATTCTTCAACTCACTATGGTTATGCAGTCACTAATATAACCTTCTGTTTGGTTGGCCTTCATTGCTGCAAGAGTCTGCTTTTGAATCAGGTCCATTTTTTTGCCTGCCAAGATCATTTGGCCTTTTTAATGAAAAGTTCCTTCCAAGCCTGTTGGTTCTCATCCTATGCTGTCATATGAGGTTTGGGGTTTTTTTTAATTTAAACTTTCTTGAGCTTTCACTCAAGAAAGAACTAACACATTCTTCCAGCCTCTCAAGGTTTGTCTAAAAAGCAATCTGGTCTTCTAGAACTTCTTTCCTTACAAAGAATAATATTTTTTTCCTATTTAACAGAGCTGCAGAAAGGGAGTGAATGACATTAAAAACTTTCTCTCTGTCTGTGATAGAGTTTTCCTTTCCACTAAAGGCAATAGAGACCTTTACAAAACAAAGAGTCCAAATGAGTAGGTGTGAAACTGTTTTAGGCTGGCAGACTTGACAGAGGAGGTAGAAGATTTGAGTCATTTTCTTAGACAAAACTTTCCTTGTGTCTAACTACAATATACACCACTGTCAACAGAAAATAGAAACAGTTGGCGGCAGCATACAAAAGCGTTTCCCACTAGTAATTTAAATACATGAACCATGGACAATAATGGACAGCATCTTCAATTTGAATAGGCATTTTCTGGGCATTCAAAGAAGTCTAAACAAAGATGTTAAATCTACTAAAAAGCGTGAGATACAGCAATAACAGAGAAATACTGATGGAGATTATTTCTGTCCTTAATTGTCCATGTACTTTATGATGTACATTCTTTCAATTAAAAAAGATAAATATTATGTTTGCTCTTAATAAAAAGTATTAATTTTATAAAAGCCACATTAATTATTATATTGTCCATAATTTAAATTTAATTTGTAAAATTAAACTTTATACAACTAATTTCAGTAAATTTATGTCAAAAGAGGGTTTAGGTAAACACAGTTTTGAAGAATTCTTCATGACTTTTTCATGAAGAATTTTTTTGCTGTTTGATGTAATTTTTGATGACCACAGGAAGCACTAGGAAATTTTCAACTGGCTGATGGGTTTTAGAGCAAGCTGGTAACTCAATTGTACCTATTCAAATTATCTATGCTTAGCAAGAGAAACAGATTTGTAATTCAGTTCTTCAGTTAGTATGCTTTGATTAAGCTACAAGAAGAATAGCTGTTTAATGCAACTTCTAGTAAACAGTCAAAAATTTCTTTTTCATTTGTAGGTATTCTCAATAGCCTCTTTATTTTGGAATGTTTCTCAAAGACAGGTAATTTTGTACCTATTTCAGTGTCAGGTCTTGCATTGTTCTTATAGTTCTAATTATTTTCCTTATATAGCTAAAATTTGCCTCAATATTTTTGAATCAGGATTTTTTTTTTTATAATATATATCTTTTTCTGGAATAAGTACGCTATTGTATAAAGCTGGATGCATTAAAATGGAAATGCCAAACACTCTAAATCTGTTTAAAATTGATATGTCAATAAAATCAAACACATACTTCAATGTAATTAAATATAAATACATGGTAATAGAACCTGGTCCAAAAAATCTAAGATATTAAGCTTTCCACAATATATAGATTATATACACTTCTTTTTCATGAGCAAAAAATGAATTTATGAAGTAGTCGTGAACATGGGGATATATTTTACTTTTTTGTATGACTTTCTATGCAATGATGGGAGAAAAAAAAAATGTTCCTAAGTGGAGAACTGAGACAGAGAAGTTTTCTGCAGAAAATGTGAGTCAAGATGACATTTAAGACCAGATAGCCCAAGAGTAGAAAATGTGTTTGTTTTCACAAGCTGATGAAGCGGACCTAAATATGGCTGAGCAATGCATATATTTACAATATTTTAGCCCACTTCATGAGAAATGAACAGGGGGAATTGAAAGTCAATGTGCAGTTGCTGAGCTATCACATCACTGGGATTAAAAAATGTTGTGATGGATGAGTAGGGGAGATTTAGAAAAGACAAATGAGATAGGTAAGGGGGCAGTGTGTAATGTAAACAGGTGGCTGGAATGCAAGGGGCTTTTGCTAGGGAAAGATCAAGGGAGAGTCAAGATTTTGTAGGTAAGAGTCAGAGGACAGGCAGGGTGCCAGGACAGGTACCATCTATGTCTAAGGAAGTAGATGAAGCCTTCTGTAGACAACAGGAAGAAACCCCACATTTTCAGGATTTGTTATTTATGGGGGATTTCAGCCACCTGGACAGCTGCAGAATGAGCAGTATAATTGATTGTAAACAATCCAGGAAATTTCTGGTATGTGTTAGTGGTAATTGATACAGATGCTTCATGAGCTGAGTAGAGGGGATTTTCTGCTGAACCTGTTGATGTTCAAAAAAGGGAAAGAACTATCTGAATATGTATAAGCTTATAGCAGCCTTGGTTAACAGAGATTGTGGACAGGAGGGACCAAGATGTGTTAGAGACATAACCATGGAATTTGAAAGAACAGATTCTGGTTTGTTGAATGATCTTTTTGAGAGACTAGCATGGGAGATTGTCCTGGAGGGCCAGGGCTCCTAAGAGATCTGGATAATCTTTGTGGTTGACCTCTTTCAGAGCACAGAAATAAAGCACAGAAAATAAAGCAGGCCAGCTGGTATAACAAGGAATTCTTAATTAGGCTAAAATTTTAAAAGGAATTCTTGATAAGTGAGAAAAAAGGATGAGCCAGGAATACCAAAGCTCAACTGGCTCAACTGAGTTGAAAATTGGAAAGGACTTTAAGGTCAACAGGATAGTTTTCTATTAAGTACCAGCTGCAAAAGGAATAAATTTAAGAAGAAAATGAAATTAATTCAATTTGGATTTCTTTTCTAACAAAATCATCTTCCTACCAGATATTGTTTTAGTTCAGAAACAAAAAAAAGTTGTAGGGTCTAGGAGTTTCTTCTATTCATAGATATCCTGAATTAACTGGATCTATCTTTACCAAAATAGACAGAGTAATGAAGAGGAGGTGATAAATCCTTTAATAAAATTAGATATAAAAGAAATGGTACTTATGTTTTATTTTCCTTTACTAAATACAACAGAGAATGTAGGTATTTAAGAGGCTTATCTGAAAGAATTTTAAGCCCATTCATACATAAAGCCTTAGGTTTATGTTCTTAATCATCATGTACCATTCCTTTCATATTTCAGTTATAGTATTCATAAAGAAAGAGAAAGTCTATTTTACTTTCTTTATTAAGCTGTTTAGCATGCTACTTTAAATATGCAGCATTGGTATGGAACTTTACTAATAAAGTCCTGATTTTCTGTTGATATACATATGAAAAGACCAGGTTCTTATGCTGGGTTAAGAAAAGCATGATTTTAACACACACATACACACACACAAAAAAAAAAAAAAAAAAAAAAAAAAAAAAAAAAAAAAAAAAAATCAGGAACAAAGTATTGAAGCACTTCCAAAAGAAAAAGAATCTTAACTTTTCTGTAACCATGACTGTTTCTGTCCATTTCCTAGGCTGAAAAACCAGACATGTACAGTTGAAGCAATTATCCTGTAACTAATAGAATAATTATGGATTACAACTTACTTCTCACTTGTCACTTTTCCCTTCCACAAAAAAAATATATTTTCTATTTTTTCAAGATCTTGTATGAAAACAAGGAAAAAACCCAACTGCATTTCAACCTGCTTGGTGATCTCAAACTATGTAAGAAGTATCAAAACCCACTTTGCGATATTGACTTGCAGAGAAAAACAAGGTCTCAACCTGAGTTTATCTGCAGCATAATGATGCAGATATAATCATGCAACATAGTATCTGACACAACATTATGATGAGAAAACAAAAAAAATTTATGAACTCATAGAATTCAGGTTCAAAAGGACATCTAAGATCACTGAGTCCAGTCCTTAAAATCATACTTGCCTTGTCCACCACTAAGCCATGTCTGTAAGTGCCATATCTACATAAGAATGAACCAGTGCAAAGAGCATCAACCACATCAGTAATAGAAGTGTTAGCACGTAAGAAATTTTTCAAAGTGCAGGGTATGCAGAGAAGGAGGGTTTGAGATTTTCATTTTAACCGCTGCTGTAGACGTGAATTTTTTCTGCATCCTTCTCTATAAGCAAATCTATCCGGTTTTGAACTTTTCTGTGAAGGTTGGGAAGTCATAAAGCTGTATTTAAAATGAAGTATATTCAGTTCCTATCCAATTCACTATTTTATGCAATACCTTTACAACTATCTGATACTAAGAAACCCCAGACTGTCAGAGGTGCTCATGGATGCCTTTTCTGCATGCTTCCCTGAGTCACATCCAGATTTCTGCCATTTGTTTTTGGAAAAAAAAAAGGTTTTTAGTCTGAGTTCTCCCTTACATACATTCTCCTCCCACCCTTATCTCTGATATCATCCCCGTAAAAAGTTAAGAAAACCTACTGAACTTTTGTGATAAGGTACGTAGAACTACTGCATCAGTGATAAGACAGAAGACTAAAGAAGTATAACACTTCTCTGAATTAGAGCTGAAGTAAAAAGATTGTAGTATGTGATCTTGTAAAAATGAAATGTTCCTTGAATTTTAGTAAATAAAATTATTATGAAAACAGTATGTATAACTTTATGGTTAGAGTCCTTGTCTAACACTGAAAACATGCATTTTGATTCTTGGTCATAGATAAAGTGTGCCCTTGAGCAAAAGAGTTCCTGCTTCTGAAAGTATTAAACATGAAATTGCCAGATCTAAAGCCCATAAAAATACTGATTCTTTTTTCATGTACTTTGGATCAAACTTTTAATCGTATCTTGCCTTTTCCTCCTTAGTTTTTCCTTTTCTATTTGCATACTATGAAGGAGGGCCAATCTTAGTGACACTATATTGCAGAAATAAAAAGTTAAACTATGATACTACTGTGAAGACTTATGTTAATTATTCACTTGCTTATTAATCAAAATTCCTTTTAATGGTGAAAGAAACAATAGGATAAGAGGCAGAAGCCTCTTAGCAGATGGTAAACATTTATATTTCTAACAGATAATTTGTTCAGATTTTAGAAAACAACACACTAGACAGACTTTCTAGGCAGAAATCAAAATAAAACTTTCAACTGAATCTGCTTATGCTAAGCTGACTACATAATGGTGGTAAATAGATTTTAGCTAGCAAGGTTTTAAACCCATTTTATCTCATTTCACCTTCAAGGAGAATATCTCGTGTACCCAGATGTTTTTGTAACGACAGGAATACTCAGATGGCAGAAAGAACTTCAGCTTTTCTTTCTCTCCTTATCCATTTGTGTGTCCTAAGAAATATAAAATCCTGAGAGAAGCTGTCTTGGAAAGACAGAAAACAGTTGCAGACTGAACCATGGTTCCAAAGAGATTTTTCTTTTATTTTACTCAAGAACAGCAATATTATCATTTGACCCATAGTTTAGCACCCTAGCTTTTGTGTATGCCAATCTTACAACTCAACTGTCTCCAGAAAACATGCATGCACAATTTGCTGTAAGTGAGTTGCTTGTCTATAGAGAGTTGACTTTTAAATTTTCAAGTCAAAAAACATTGCAATGTCTAAATTATTCTTTTTGGATCTCTGTGTTAGCTCCTACCTCTCCAAAAAACAAACAAACAAACAAACAAACAAACAAAAAAAAACACACACACACACAAAAAAACCAAAACGCAACTCCAAAACCAAATGAATGCTGAGAGCTGCTCTCAGGACATTTTAAAATTTGTTGGGTTTATTTTTATTTTTGGTGGAGACAAAAAAATGTATTAGCCCATATCCATCTTGGAGCACAAAAGATCTTAGGTGGTGTCACCTTCAAATTTCACTGAATTTGTCCCGTGGAAAGAAACCTGGGGGTGCTGATCAATAGCAAGTTGAACAGAGTCAGAAGTGGCAGCCAAGAGGGCCACTTGTGTCCTGGGGTGCATCAGGCACAGCATTGCTAGCCAGGCAAGGCAGGGGATTGTCCTGCTCTGCTCTGCACTAGGGTAGCCTCACCTCTAGTGCTGGGGCAGTTTTGCGTGCCACAATATAAATAAGATAAAGCTATTGGAAAGTGTCCCAGAAAGAGCTAAAAAGGTGAAGGGCCTTGAGGGGAGGCCATATGAGGAGCAGTTGATGTCACTTGGCCTAGTCAGCCTGGAGAAGAGGAGACTAATGGGTGTAGGAATGCACCCCAAACCCAAGTAGGTGTTTCCATATAGGGAAAGGTTTGAGATTCAGCCCTTGTACATCTTATAAGGGCAAACAAAGAACCAGAAACTTCTTTGCTGTCCTGACAGTAATTGGCTCAATGCCAAGATAAAACCACTGATAGGTCTCTTTACCTGTTCCTCAGAATTGTAGCTAGATTCTATTGGCAGCAAGCCAAACTGTCCCTCCTAAAACATTAGGTATTTAGGAAGGAGCATAAAAGAACTCGAGCTTTTTGGAGCGTTTTTAGCAGGGTGTCAGAGGTTTCTCTAACACCTGTGCTTGGCTTTTCCTTTTGTTTCTGTAATGTTTGTTATTTTTAATTTATTAAACCTTTTACTTTACAAAACAGCTCTGAAGAGTGGCCTGGCAAGGTTATTTTAAACCAGAGGTTGATACATTTACACGGGGCTCAGAACACTCCGGCCACGTGTTAAATTGTATCAGATGGGAGACCTCGCTACAGCTACAACTTCCTCATGAAGGGAAGAGTAGGCAAAGGCATTGATGGCTTCTCTGTGGGGACAGTGACATGACTGGAGGGAATGGCCTGAAGCTGTGTAGGGGAGGTTTAGTCTGGAATTTAGAAAATGATTCTTCACCCAGAGAGTGATCAGGAACTGGAACAGGCTCCCCATGGAAGTGGCCATAGCACCAAGCCCGATGGAGCTCAGGAACAGCGCTTTCAAACACATGGTGTGAGTCTTGGGGATGGTCCTCTGCAGGGGCACAAGCTGGGCTTGATGATTCTTATGGATTCCTTCCAAGTCAGGATATTTTATGATTCTATGAAGGAAATGACCAGTACATTTTTGAGATTTAAAAAAAAAAAAAAAAAGGTATGAGAAGGAATTGTTGTTTTGGTTTGGTTTTATTATTTTTTTAAGAAAAGAAAGAACACAGAATAAATATATTTCAAGCTTTAAGATCTCTTTATAAGTAAGCACAAAACAATGCACCAGAAAAAAATAACTCCATATTTCTAACTTTTACTCAGCCTTTGTCACTCTCAATTGAATTTCAAATGGTAAGGATGCTTTCATAAAACAATTTTTTTTTCCTTTTCTGTTTAGCAGTTCTCAATGATGGTGCATCATTGGAAGTAATAACTTGTATTGTGACATCAAACCCACTTACTTCTCATCAACTTGTACTGTTGCAAATAGATGATTATGACTAGGTGGGGATATAATAATCCAAGTAGAAAATCTCTTTAGAAATGAACTCTATGTTTATTCAAATACCTCTTGTATAAAAAGCCAATGATAGAAATAAAGACTCAAAATTGATTTGAAATACAAGCCTTATCAAAGTCTCTTGTGAAGCTGTAGGTAGTCTCTAGAAAGATTGCATACTCTGCTTTATGTATAGTTCTCCTTTCGGGTTAATTTTGAAATTTGGAGTTTAAAAAAATCGCATATTTTTTCTATTGACACTTTCAAAGGAAGAACAATCAAACAAAGCAACAAACAAACGAGCTAAATACTTCTGATAAAAAAGGGGGGGGCAGGGCAAGCAACCTTGTTCTAAGAAATGCAAAATAAATGTGAACAACAGTAACTCATGTATTTCAAAATTACTACATTGTCCCTAAACACTTGACAGTTTTTAGAAATCTTTTAGGGAATCTTAAATGAAATAGTAGGCTTTATTTCTTTAAGGGTAATATCTGACAGTGTTAGATGCAAAAAAAAATTGCATTTTCTGGGTTTACAGTAGTTTCTTTCATTTCATTTTCATCAGTATATTTTATCTCTCATGTCAAGAAATTGAAACATTTAAGTGAACATGGTATTTTAGTTCCTGTAGGAATAGCATGCAGATTACAAATGGCTAATGGTGATGATGGGTGATTTAAGTGAATGATGTGTTGGAAATCCTGAATCACACTGGTAAAGAAAGAATTGTGTAATTTATCAGTATTTCCACAATGTATAATTCTGTATGCAGAAATATGACAAAGAATGAAAATGGGGACATTTTTTAGATAGTAATATGTATTTGAACTATTTTCCAGAAAAATGTGTAAGCTATTGTGAAAATAAAACAAAAAGTAAACCCCACCCAAAAAAAAAGTGCATAATATTTTTCAGTATTTATTTTGAACTGTTGAAAAATCTTTCAAGTATCCCAGAACTGTACTTTTTGTGCTTTCTAGTATGGTATTTATACACTTATCTTCCCATGCTGTATATGGATCACAAGCCTTGGACTAAACAAATGCATTAAACATTTATGTAGCTATATATTTACTAATGTTCTGTATTAGAGGGGGACCAAACCATAACACCCACTTCAATCACATTTTCACTGATTTAGTTTTTTTCTGTTTAAAAATATATATTTCCAAAAAGCTTTGCAGAGGTATATCATTGCTTATCAATAACAATTGTGGCAACAGACAGATAAACAATTTTATCTGGGTACTGAATTGCTGAAATTATGAGCAATAAATAACAAATCTTGTTAATTACTTTAATCCTACACTTGTAATTTCTTTTAGAATTTTTAATTTTTAAATGGAAGAAATAAGAAGCAAATTTGTTTGATTTTCCTCACTATTGAAACAGATATACAAAAGTGATTATTGAAAATAAATTATTTCCTATTTTCAGTCAGAAAATCTGAATTTATCAAGGCTTGTACTTTGAATTTAAAATTGAAATAGTTTGGTATAAATCTGATTTTGAAAAATTATATAACTTTGATAAAGAAAATATTTGTTTTCTTGACTAAATTACTTTTAATTTACGATAAAATACAAAAAAGAATCCATCAATTACAAATTAGATTTTTAAAATGTAGAAAACCTAATTGCTTAATTTAAACATATACAGTAATATTTAAAAATAACTGCCTCATTACCCTATACAAAGAATAGGGAAGAAAACACCCCACCAATTCTAAATTAAGAAGAGGTATTGTTTGTTCCAATCCAATTGACAGTACAGATGTGTAAAGCTCTTTAATGATCACAAAAAATTATCTGACCAGCAAGGTACAGTCTTAAGACCCAATCTTTTGATTTTTCTACAGAGACAGAAGTGTTCTACTCAATGTAATGTCTAATAGGAGGAGAACAGGATTACACTATGGTAGGTTCAATCTTGTCATTCATATTTTGAGTTCACTGGGTATTTATTTAATGATCAGGGTTCTAAACAGTTCTAACTATGATTGACCATTATGTTGAGACACTCGAGTATGTTGTTTGGTGTCCCTTTTTTGAGTCTGGATCGCCTCTGTCTCCCCAATGTCACTTCAGCTGTCTCATTTTAAGAGGCAGTTAAAATATAAGTCAGAAAATAACTAGAATTTGGGTAACATATCAGGTATGTACACAAGAAACCTATAATTCACTGTGTTCTAATGCCAAACACCACAACATTTTTCTTTTATTTGCTCTTAGCAAGCAACATTCTCTCAGTCAATATTGAAAGCAAGGATAAAAACATTGTGATTAGCAGCTGTACATGCAATTCTTGGAAGAAACACTAATGTTATATATAAAGATTCTTGGAAAAAGATACACATAAGTGAACAGGATTTATATAATTACAGCAGAGAGTTTGAAAAAGTGGACTCTGAAAAAAGTATTCCCTTTTTCATAATTTTCATTCTTGGTCATGTTTTATTAGATATCTGAAATGATAATTCAGATCTAGAGTTGTAAGTGTTCCAAATTCCAGTTCTGACATGACTCAAATATGTGACAGAATCATTTATTAAAAGTAAAAGGGTGTCTATGTTTTTTAATTTCTTCAGTCAGAATAAAGGTAGTTCTGGTTAGAGTTACTCTAATTAAGTTGGTCAATATTGACACTGAGTAGTGAGTTCCTAAAAAGTCAATAGGTCATCTTCCTTCTTTGCAATTTAAGCTTGCCCTATAACAAGAGAAAGAAAGATTTTATTTTTTTTCTCTTTCCCTAAATGCAAGGTCTTAATGTTTTCAGAACACTGTTTTTGTTTAATAGTTTGAGAAATACAGCAAGGAAGAGTTAATTCACAGTGTAACTGAGAATCTTAAGGATAATAGCCATGATCTTTCTATAAGATAAAAATTCCTTATAAAAGGATTATGCTGTATGGCCAAAAATACAGCATACTTCCCACGGTAAAGTAAAATCAGACTGAATTAAGCAAAAAATAGACTCCAATTCTGACAATGAAATTCCACCACAAGGAATAAAAAATGCTGTCCCATGCCTTTCTATTCTCATTTGCTTTAGATCACTTTCAAATATTAGCCTTAGATCACTGTAAAGTATTAACCAAAGAAATTCACTTTTTATGGTAATGGTTCTGATGGTATGTCAGCACTTTGAACTGACAATATCTAACGTGTTATGTTTATGTTTTATTTTCATTATTAAAGGGGAACAACATCAGCATGAAAAAGATAAAAGTACAAACATCTCAAATTGAATAAACGTTACATTTCTTGTTTTTATGGAATTTATGTTCATCTTCAGGAAAAATAGAACAATTTAATGGAGTCATATTTTTTCTTGAGGGACACATTAACTGTAGAAGCTTTGATTTGGTGTCAACACTTCGAGATATAATGAAGACTAATGCTGACTAAATGTCAAACAGAAAACATTTAGAAAAAATGGAAAATGATCAAAAAAAGGTCTTCCATTGCTCTGTGAGATACTTGAGAGTTTTATAGGTTCTCTTGTGGATCTTTAGTGCTGAGCAGATTTCTCATGTTGTATAGCAGAAGTTCTGCTCTGAAATACATGTGGATATCTCAAATACCATAGGCTATCTCAAAAAACAACAAACTGATATAGTTAGGCAGAAGAATTGAATAACTATCAGTTATATTTTCAGAGCTCAAGCACTTAGTATATGTGATGATACCTGCATTTGGACACTCACATTTTGTTGTTTGCATTTAAGGTTAAAATCTGACCTATCAGACTTCATCAGATATATTTTTATTCTTACTGTCTTATTAATTAATTATTACTAGCTACACTGTAAAAAATTATGTCATTTTTTATTGACCAATTTCTTTCTTAGAATAAATGCTCAATCTTTTCTCTTTTCTATTTTATCTTAAGGCTTCAAAACCAAGTTTTAAGGTGTAGGAACACCTTCCACTGGCACTGGTTGCTGAGAGCTTCGTCAAACCTGACTTTGAAAACTTCTAATAGTGGGACATCCACAGCTTTGCTGGGAAACCTGTTTCAGTGTCTTACCAGCCTCAATGTAAAGAATTTCTTCTTTGGATCCAGTGTAAAGCTACACTTTCTCAATATGTAACTGTTAGCCCTTGTTCTGTCACTACAGGATTTGGTAATGTCCCTTTCCAGCCTTCTGATAGTTTTTGTGGCCCTTTCCTGGACTCACTCCAACAGGTCCCTGTTCTTATATTGGGGTTTTGTATAACTGGACACAGCACTCCAGGTGAGTTCTCATGAGAGCAATAGAGAGGCAGAATCACCTTCCTCAGCCTTCTGGCCACAAGGCTTTTGACGCAGCCAAGGATTTGGCTGGATGCAAGCACATATTACCAGCTCATGTCCAATTTTCATCCACAAATTTTCCCAAGCCCTTCTGACAAGGGCTAACTCTTCTCAATCCATTCATCCCCCAGCTTGTACTAATTCTGGGCGTTGTCCCAATTCTGGTGTAACACCTTGTGCCTGGGCTTGTTGAACTTTACAAGGTTCACCCGGGCATGGGATATACAAACCAGAGGTTGCTCTTAAGAAACCTTTCCAGATTTTCAGTCTTCTAATAAATTTAGACACCTTTTCAGTAAGGCATTTCTGGATTTTGGCCAAATGAGAATGAACAAAAGCACAGCCATAGGAAGAAAAGATGTTCATGAAGAACTGCTACTGCCCAGTGACCATTATCTCAAAGAGACATTGCCAAAAAATGTAAAAGCATATTCTCACCACCATCATCTTTCATGGTGTGTGAATTCTGAGCTATCTGGGTAATTTTCTTAAGTCAGACACCAATGATTTTTAGATGGATTTCTTTCAAACATTTTAAGCATATTCTGTGAGCTCTTAGAAGTTGCATAAAGAACTTAGTGACTTTAGTTTTCTTTCCATTCTTGTGCCTACGAATTTTTCCATTATTATATGTCCATTTCTCTCTTTGTCCAATAAAAAATTTCTTGATTTTCTTTACTAAACCTAGTATTTTTATTCAACTTCCCGGGTAAAATTTGAGCTCTAAATTGCTTACTTTTGCTATATGTTTGGTCTATGCTTCTATGTTTCTATAGCTCCCTAGTGGTATTATTTTATTTAAAATGTAATCTTCTGCCAGTACGTATAATAGTATTGTCCCCAGAGACAGTCTGTCCTTTTCTCATTCTTAGAGTCTTCCTGAGAAAATCCTCTCCAATGGTCTGACCAAAAAGAAGAATTTTTTTTTTCTTTTTCTATTCAGGAGAAATTATTTTTAGATGTACAATGTCAATTCTATTACTTTGAACTTTCAGTTAATGTAATTCATTAGAAAAAATCAAAAGAAAGATTGGTTCCTCATATCAAGATATAGAATCTTTCCGTCACTTTAAACAGCTGAAGAAAAATGTCATTATCACCCACCATCAGATGTGCCAGTGATGATAGATGTATCTGTCATATTTGTGTTGATTTCCTATAACCTTTTGGGATATATAAAGAAAGGAACAGGAAGTTTTTTTTTTTTTTTAATCAACTCTGACTGAAAAAAAATCAAATTTCAAAAGAACTTCCAACTCTTGTTACTCACAAACTGAAAGAGAGAGAAAATCCCAAAATCTAAAGGGCAGAGCTGTAGAGATTAGAAAATTATCATTAGTATTATCTAGGTAGATATGGCTAGTCTATACACCTCAAAGGTAAAACAAGGGATACTTTCATGATTTCAGAGTTAAGTACTCTAAGCAGTCATTAAACATTCATCATGAAATAAATAAAACAAAATAAATAAACAAAATAAATAAAACAAAACCCCTTGTCATAGCAAAAAGCAAACATTCACAGCTTTAACAGCTGACTGAATCACAAGTAGCTATTTTTCTCTCAGTATGTCCAACATTCAAGACTTTACAGTTATAGTTCTCAGCTCCCTGTTATCAGTTTTCTGTTTCTTCAGTGCTATAGGCAAGTTTAATAAAACAAGAATTTAGGGATTTGAATTAATTATATTTTAAATAGTTAAATATTTGGTTACATATTAGGTTCATTTAGCATTTCCTACTTTTGTATTGACTGCTCTAGTCTCTTTCATTAAAATAAATTTAAAAAAAAAAACAAAAAAGACACACACAAAAGACACACCAATAAAAACCCACATCCAAACACAAAACAAACAAAAAAACCCTTAAACCCCAACTTCCTTTTTAATTTTTTGTAAAGTCTCAAACAGTCCCTCATGGATCAGAGTACTCTCTTAGTTAAGAAAAAAAAAATGCATAGTTTTTTTTTGCCAATGTCACCTCAATCATTTAGTCACCAGTGTTTTCACAGTAGAACACAAAAGCTGGTGATAGGTTTGCTTTCCCTAAGGTTCATTTTTCAGCCACAACGTTGACACGGATACATCTAAAGTGATCACACTAAGTCGACAGTTTCCTTTTGGGAAGACAATAAAAAATTTACTGTTTCCAAGAATGACCTCAGTTATCCACTCTCAGTTGTAAAAATGATCATTCTTATGGAGTACAGAAAAGACATATTTTACTTATCATGTGCATTTAAAAAATATTCCAAACTGAAAATTCCACTTCACCATGATATTCTGTAGTATAGGTTGTTGTCACCACAAATTTTCTTAATTATCCTGAGATAAACAACACTCAAAATATGTATGTGGGGGGAAAGTGGTATTTCATTTCTTCCAAGTCTCAAGAAATGAATGAATTTACTACTCATTGTCCTCTGAATTGAATGTATACAGTATACAGGATATATAAGCATTCCGGAAAAGAAGAGGAATGAACAATACCCTACCATAACCAACAGTCCAATCTGTGAAAAACACTAACCCACTTTCTTATGTTTCTAAGACTATCTGTAATACTAGCTTTGAAAAATCATATAAAATACTCAGATCCTTCATGTCTAAAGATATAGCTTCTGGAAGATTTCAGCACAGTAATTTAGTATGTAGACAGGACTAAATTCTGTTACCTAATCAGAGATAACTTTATTTGAAAACTTGTCTACGATACAGTAGAATATACAAAATATTTATTATTTTTTAGAAAATGTAATACTGGACCCATGGCTGATTTATATCCTTTACACCGAAAATTGGAAGCTAAACTGAATGAATAAATACCAAGACACTTTATAGAAGCAGAGAATGATTTGAATTGAAAATGATCTTTAAAGATCATCTAGTCAAACCCCCTACCTTGAGCAGGAACATTGTCCATTAGATTAGGTTGCTCAAAGCCCTGTCCTACATGACGTTGAAGACTTCTAATGATAGGGCACTCACTACTTTTCTGGGAAACCTGATTCAGGGGCTCATCATCCTAACAGTAAAATCTTCTTCCTTAGGCACAATTCAAAACACTCTTAGAGCATAAGAGAGGGGAAAAATGACTCATCTTTGGATACAGTCCAGGATATGGGCTGGGTTTCTGGGCTCCACGTGCACATTGCCAGCTCACGTTCAATTTTTGTCCTTCCATATTCCCAAGTCCTTCTCCCCAGGGCAGCTTTCAATCCCCCAGTTTGTATTCGTACTGGGAATTACCTAGACCCAGGTGCATGACCTTACAATTGACATTGCTGAACTTCAGGAAGTTCACAAGGATCACTCCTCTAGACTGTCAAGGTTTCCTTGGATGACATCCCAGTCTACCAACAACACCACTCAACTTGGTGATATCTGCAGACTTGCTGAAGGTGCACCCAATCCCATCTTGTATTGCCATTGGTGAAGATACTAAACAGTATTGGACCCTGTATGGACCCTTGAGGAACACCATTTTATACTGCTTTCTATTTGGTCATTGAGCAATTGACTGCTACTCTGGGTGTGACCATCCAACCACTTCCTTGTCCATCTAGCAGTACATCCTTCAAAGCCATGACTCTAATTCAGATGTAAGTTGCCTGGGATTATGTCGAAAGCCTTACTGAAGTCCAGGTGTATAACTGGTCAGTAGTTCTCACTCCAAATGGCATGGGAGCTTTCTAGGTTTCAGGCAATTAAATCAAACTGAGAGCCTACATATTTGTTCAACTAGTCTCAATTAATTTCCAAGTCGATGAAAAAAAAGTTTCACTGTTTTTAAAATATTTGGCTTGCCATTGTAACAAGAAAAAAGGTAATGGACTCATAACTGATTTTTTTATCTTAAATGCTAAGAAGTGAGTCAGCTGAAACTCAGAATAAAAGAAGTTTTGTTAGAACTGATAAACAAACCTCCAAAGAACATTATTGAATTTTTAATGTGCTTTTACACTCTAAGGATATGCTAAAGCCCCAGATTGTAAATCAGATTTTATTTTTCCCTCCATTTTACTTTTCCTTTTAGAGTAATTCTAATATGCAGATATCTTTTTTCTGCTTTGTTTAATAACTACAAAGAAAAGTAATAGTGAGATTTGGTTTGGTTTTTTTTTTCCCCAAAGAATTAGAATAATAATGCTAAAAAATGAAAGAACTAAACCTCTGGAAACTTGCAGCAAGTTCAGAAGATTCAGGTTGTTTTCTAGTTAAACTATTATTATTTAATGTTTTTATTTAATTATTTTTTTACCTATTTCACTGGGGTGTGCATAGGGTTACATTCAACCATTCGTGATCTATTTCATTACAGTTTTTATTCCAAAATTTTCAAGGAACTTTTATTTTTTTATTTTTTTTTTAATTGAAAAAGACTACAAACCAGTAGCAAAAGATAAAATACTGTATATTAGCTTTCTATCACTGTTCATCTTCACATTGCTCTAACCTTGAGCTTTACAAGCTGAAGAGCTAAATGTGACTTGGGGCTGTGAGAAAAAAAAATTGTCAGAAAATAGATAACTTGCTAAGTTATCCATTTCACTTAATCTTCCAAGTATATTCAATGTCACATTGCTTGACCTGTTGAAAATCAGAAATATAGCAACTGCACATGCTTTACAGAGAGAAAAGGAACCAAGAATGATCTACTAATTTTGGAAGAAGCTGTAAGTAAGCAAAAAAAAAAAAAAATTGAAAATTAATTATTACTTTAGAAATCCAACTTCTTTCAAGATAGAGAGATAATAAGCCCTTTATGCAGGCAGAAAACCCTCAGGACATTTAGAACTATGTGCTAAATACCCAACCTATTAAAATATAAACAATCATGGAGAAGATGGAGGAGGCAAACAGCCCAAACACAGAAGTGCACAAATATCAGTTACAAGTGAACACAGCTACTAAAGCTGATGGTCTCTACCTTTTAAAATTTTATGAAGGTATTATATATTCACAAACTAAATACAACAGGTTACCTTCTCCTTCAACCTGTCTAAGCAAACGACACTGGCTTTCCAGCCTTATGTGATTAAATATATTTATCTTCTTTCCAACGAAGCTTAAAGGAATATTTCACTATGCTGTTATTCATCTTCCCTCAAAGATCCATCCTGTGAGGAGGAAAAATTAAGGAAATAATTTCTCAGAGACACAAACCAAATATAGATGCATATGCAGAGGGTAAAAATGTTTTATAGCTTCACCCTTTAGTAATGAACCACCTCAGGTTAATATAGAATACCTATGTAGCAGTTCTTTTAGTCTTCATAGTCTGGATTTATTCTTCCAGCAAAGGATCCTCCATATCAGTAGAGGAGATCTGGTACAGTCTTTGACACCTAAAATGTACTGGAATTGTTTATTCTAATAATTTATGCAGCTTTAGAAGGTTGTGGAATTGTCTGGGTAACTCTGACGTGTTTGTATGTTGTAACGCACTAAATGTACTCAGTAAAGAAACTAGCACTCCTACTGTAACTTCAAAAGGGGAGAAAACACAACCAAGTAAACAAATAGAAATAAAACTAACTAAAGTAAAAAAATAAAAATATGAAGCATCACATCAATTTGTTAAAAAACATGGTTATGAATATTGTTTCTAAATTTTCTTTTACTCCCTCTTTTTTCACATGGTGTTTATAGTAATGACACTGTCCTACTTTTTTCCCCCAACATTTTATTTCCTTTTTTGTTGTTGTTGTTGGTTTTTAGACATATCCATATGCATGTCTATTTTTAAAGTTAATATAGAATGCAAAAGAACCTTTAAAGAAAAGGCAAAATTAATCAGGAGTCGGTAAACAGTACAATGTCTCTCAAGGCAAAATGAGAAAGAGTTAAGAGCTGAATTCCTAGAAATTCCATGCAGCTGATGATATTTTTTATAAAAATTTTAGTACATGATGGCTCAAAAAGTTCCTTGTACTATCCTAATACTCATGATTTTAATTATAGTTACAGTAAAAAATATGCATACAAATGTATATACACATGCAAGGGTGAAATTAAAGGCTCTGGTTGCCTCAGCCATGCTGCTTCAAGCAGTCCTCAGCTGACACACTGTGGACACTTCTGTGCCCTGGACTCCGAAGGGTGACATCTCAAGAAAGTGCATTTAAGAGTGGCAATAACACTGCATAAACAGCGAGGTGTAAGGAAAATGGAACAGCTCTGCAGGAGCCAAGGTCAGAGATGGGGGCAGGGTCAATGGGTGTGAGGTGCTCCAGGTGTGGTAGCAGATTCCCCTTCAGCCTGTGTTGAAGTAGGTTGTTCCCCTGTCTGTGGAAGTACACGAGGCAGCAGATACCCACTTGCAGCCCATGTATTATCCCACAAGAGAGTAAGTGGGTGTGCCCTGGAGGAAAATGTGAGCTCATGGAAAGCCTTCACTGGAACAGACTCTTGTCAGGAACTGTGACTCAGAAGAGTCCAAGCAAGAGAAAGTTTTTTTAAATGTAATCACGACCTGATAACTTGATGCCCTTGGCGGGTTAGATGGTATTGTTTACCCTTTTCTTACAGGTTTGTTTTTTTTTTTTTAAATTTTGTGGCCAATTCATTTATTTCTCCCTTATTTCATCTTGAAACCATATAATAAAAAAGCCCATGAAGCATTTATGAATGACAAGCAGACCCCTGACAAGTAGATCCTTCTTCCTACTACTTTTCAGATAGAACATAATGGTTTAAAATATTAGTACATGAAACACTCATCCATAACATCTCTAAAATATATTTCTTCAAGAAACAGTTTCTAGTTTAGACAATTAATAAGAAGAAATGAGGAAAAAAAAGTGAAAAAATCTTCTAAGTGTTGAAGGAAATGAGTATATAATCACCAAGCAGATAAAGCCAATTTGTATACCTTGTATACCTTAATTAAAAAAAAAAAAAAAAAAAAAAAAGAGAGAGAAATAAAATTGAATGGAAATGAAATATTTTATCCTAATTTGGTCTTAATGCTTGTTTCACCAAAACCTGCATTAAAATACAAAAAAAAAAAAAAAACAAACAACAAAAACTTGCTAGTCAGATACAGTCAGAATACCATAGAATAATACAGCTTCTTGTAGGAGCTGAGATAATAGCATTCTCATCTTGCCCTATGAAATCTGAATGTCATGAATTCCTGGCTTGAAACATAATTTAATAAAGGTCACTTACCAAGGTAGAAAATAGAGGAGATAAGAAAAAACCCTGCATAGCACATCTGTTTAGAATGAACTGATCTGACACAGTTATTAATTATCACAGATGCCTTAGGGTTGGAATAAAGCTGTTAACTCAGAAGCAAAATGTTTTCCCAAAGTCAGAGTCTCAAAAAAAAAAAAAAAAAAAGGCAATAAACCCATCAATGTTCAATCTACTCTATCAAATATCTTTTCAGAAGCTGAGCTGTGGCAATACTGAGGTGAAAGACTAAAATGTGTTAGCAAAGTCTTTATCAAATGGAAAGATTTTGATCTGAGAGAAAATGTGCTTGATTCAGATGGAATAGCATTGTATTAGATTTATGAAAGCAATGAAATGAAATATTGGCTAAAAATTTAGCACACATTAAAGAATTCAATTAATACAGGACTTGAGACTTCAGCAGCTTTAGCACCCACAATAATTCAGCTAAGCTATACCTATAGTATTTTCTCAAATATTATCACTCCTCATTTCAATTGACATGGAGTGTTGTCATGACATCAAGATAAAATGTTTGACAGGAACAGGCCATACTGCTCAGTTGTAAGGCTTAGCTCACTAAGCTCACTATTATTATTAGTACTGACCATATAGACTAAGAAAATATATTTATGTAGTTGCTTTTACTTAGTAATGAAAAGCATTTAAAATCTTGTTGATTTTTAATGACAAAGACATAGGTTAATAAAGTTGCTCTTACATTGATTCAGTTCTGGTTTGGTTTTGTTTTTTAATCTGTATGTCTGAGAATTTTACCTAGAAACACATTTAGGCTGACCTCCGGTGTTCCACGTTCAGCCACAGACACTCTTAAACCCTTAGACTAAACTTTGTATCCTAGGTTACATTTAAGTACATGAACTGTGTTTACCCCTAAAACAGGCAGGTCACACCCAGCTCTTGGAATAGTCCTCAATATATATTATCCTCCAGACAATTTGTCTGAAATAGATGGTGTCAAGCTGATATGAGCCACGGATAAGTGTGGGATCAGGTGAACAGCTAAGTGATATGAGGCAGTGCTTAAGCTCTTGATCTGGCACTTTGTGAGGGGTGCAGGTCTGTGTAGTCTCTTTTTAAATGGGATAACTGTGTGGTATCTTGTTGCATTGCATGCCCTCGCCCAAGCGAATGTTTCCACGTAAGGAAAATAGTTTCAGTTTACCTCTGAACTTCTAAGGGAGAAGCACCAGAACATTTTGGCTTCTCTCATTGTAATTGGCCCAGTGCTAGCACAGGGGCACCTGTTGGATCTTTGAAATGTACCTCAGAACCTGTAGCTGTTTCTATTGGGAACCTTGCCAAAAAAACCCTCCTTGATTGTTGTATACCTAAGAATGAGCAAAATGCCCCTCGGAGCTTTTTGGTGTGTCTTAGCAGGTGCAAGGGGCTTCCCTGCACTGTGCATGGCTTTTATTCTTTTGTTTGGTATAGTTTTTGATTTTCTGCTTTAATTAAAACCTTTTCACTTTTCAAAACACACCCAAACAGCTATCTCGCTAATTATTCATAAGCCATTTCTGGGAGGTTACTGAACACCCTCAGAGTTTGGTACAGCTACATGGGGCTCATAACATGCTGGCCCCTTGCAGTATTGTATCAGTATCTAAAACTTACTATATACAATTTAAATCATTCTGCTCAGATCAGTCAGCTTTTAAAAACTGTGATGCTCCAGTTAAGTATTGTTTAGAAAGTACATGTTTAGAAAGCATAAGCTGTGTAGAGTCATAGATGCTGAGAGATGGAACACTACCAGAAGGATGTATTGCTCCATACAACAGCTTGTCAAAAACATACTGTTGATAACAAAACTGTTAGAGGCTCAAAAAGGAACAAAGCAAACCCATGGAATCAAAAAAACAAATCACAAAAAGCTTTACATCTATTGTGCAAAAAGGGCTTAAACTACATACTGATGGGAACTATCCCTATGCATTTGCCTGTTCTCATACCCTGTGCTACTGATTTTTGAAAGAGAAAAGTTACCAGGAAAAACAAGTATTTTGTTGACCTTATATTTCCATTCTAGCATTAATATTCACCTCCTGACTTTTAAAACTATGCATTTCAAATTTTTATTTACATCCAATCCAAAAATATTCTGCTGCCTGAAACTTAACACTGTAACTATTATTTTGTGTGACTTTCTTTGCATTTAAGACCTTAGAACAAAGGAGCCTTTTGGATTAACAGAAATCTAAATGATTAAATAAATGTGATCAACTTTGCAAAGATAAAATGCAAAAAATGTTACTGTGGACAATAATTGCTGACATAATTCAAAACACCAATTACATTGACAGAACCAAAGCATGTTCTGGTCTTCTAACCAAATAAATACTTAAGAAGATATGCAATACTATAAATACTGCTGATTTGGTAATTATTATTATGATTATTATTGGAGTTTAATGGATTTGCTTACTGAGGACAAGCAAAAAAGCCACTCTAAAGCCACTCTAAAATTAAAGGTATTGGCACCATATGTGATAGGATGTATTTGTAAAGGTAACTTAATCACCTTGTTAACATTTTTGAGGCAGTTCTTTTTTTCATCAAAACCACCTCACTAGTTCAAACACAAAGTTATTTAATCAAAATGATCTTACTAGTGGTCTTATAAGTAATTCCATTAAAATGCATTTATCACCTAGTTAGGCTGTGAAGAGATAGTCTTCTTGTCTCTTGTGATCAAACTAAAGAAGATAATTCAAAGCATTTTTAGAAATATTGACAGCATGGGGATTTTTTGCCTGCTTTTATTCCTGTTAAAACTACCACTGAAACCTCCAAACTATATAAATGTGCATTACCATGTCATGTTGGAATATTGGAACTTCCTGCCTTTTCATTTTGATTTGGTTTCTCTTTTGAATTTAGAAATCATGAAATCATATGAAAGGACATAAAAAAAAAAAAAGGCAGAAGATAAAGAATACTTATTTTGAAGTTCAGTTATGGCATTCTAAAAATAAATTTTTAATGCCATTTTGCATAATTGACATATACCAAGAGAAATATTTCTCACTCTTCATTCTTTCTTTTTTTGGTTGTCTTTGTTTGTTTGTTTTTAAGAAAAATATTCTAGCTGTATTTTCACTATTATAACATTTATAAAATAGTGGTTGTAAAGGAAGGTATGTTCGACTTCTCTTAGATAAGGGATTTTTCGCATATGCATTTTTGTGATACATAGGTTGATTTTTCACCTGTTAAGAGTCTTCAAAGGACTGGACACAATTTACTCTCAATATTAAGTGGAAACACATTTCATTACATTTGAAGTAGAAAAACTGTTTAGCTTTTTCTTCTTTAGCTCATTCAAAACACTCAGCCTAGAGATTACAAAGCAAATTTTTTTCCAAAAGCAAATTTTTTTCCAAAAGCCCTTTGTTGATGACAGATTCAAAATTCTGGGATAAGGGCACCTCTGCTTTGATAAAGAGACGTCATGTACAAGACAACAGGGTATGTCCATAGCTTCAACATTTGAACACAAAGAGAGCAGTTTTAAACTTCCTTCTTCTTGTATTCGTAAACATTACCTACAAACCATCTGCTAAACTGCAAACCTTAACTCCTTTGATGCCATGGCCCCACCACTAAAAGTGTAGAAGTCTGTGAAACAACAATAGTGAGATTTAAGTTCTTTTGATCCAACAAACTTCAGGCATAAAGTGAAACACCACTGAAGAGCTCCAGCTGCAATGGTGGTGCTTTCAAAGCTTTTTCCATTCCTCCTGGGGCACATTGCCATTCTTTTCTCCTTTTTGCAAGCTGTTGGAAAGTCATGCAAGCATACAGTGCTTTATATTTACTACAAGGTAACATTTAAGCTGTTGAAACTCTTTGAACAGCAAGTTCAGTTGTATTTATCACAATTAATTAAAGGGAAGGAACAGAAAGGAAACGTGTAACCTTCATCTGGTTCAAACGAAGTAAGGTGATGTTTTAAAGATTTTCTTACTGTTCTGAAACCCAGATCACAGATAATTCAGAGAGAATTAAGGCTCTTAATAACAAATGAGAGATTTTGAAGCTGTGTTTCAGCTACCTGTCAAACCCTGGTGCCCCTCCCCAACCTTTTTCCTAGTAATGCTTAGCACTTTTCATCTTCAAAGTACTTCAAAACACATTAACTAATTAATCCTTTGAGCATCCCTAAGAGATTAGTAGAAAATGATGTGATCTCTGACAGCCATGCAAGAGCCTTGAGCAAGGCAATGAACTGTGTATCCAATAAGGATTATTGTCAAGGTCTCCTGAAGTCCACAGTACCCTGAATATATATTCTGTTGAAAACTTTGAGAAAATATAGAAGTATTTAAAGAGTAAAAAGCAACATTTAAAAATGGTAGATGGAATTGGAGGACAATGTTCAAATTTACAATCCGGAAAAAAAAATCATTCCTTGAGCAGTATTTCTTAATCATCATAAAGAAATCTATGTACTCATACAGTAATAGAAGTATCTTTAAATATCTATAACTATCTTGCATGAGAAATAACAGTTCTAATGTCTGTATAAGGCCTGTTGTTTATATTTGCAATAGCAAATTAAACAGGACAAGACTACAGGATACAGCAATGACATGTACTTCTCCATAACACTGAAATCTTTGTGCAATGCTTGCTATGCTTGCTGGCACGTTTTCTTATGGCCAACCTACATTCTCAAAAAAAGAAAAAAAAAAAAAAGCAGCTTTGTTAACAGCAATTCCATTTGAATGCAATTATACTCTGAGAGATAAGAAAGGTATAACTGTAGGAAAAATCCTTTCTATGCTGCCAATACTAGAGAATGAGCCCTGATCCAATTTAGTTATTAAGATGGATGCAGTCATAAGTTGCAAAAGCATAGCATTGCCATATCAATGGCAAAGATTTTGAATGCCTGATGCTTAGAATATTTTCAATGTGTTTCAAGAGAGTTGCTTCATAAGAGGCTGTTGTAGCTGAAGGAGTGGCAATTCACCTTATAATAGCCTGACCACTTGCTTTGTTGGTAATGATTATCCCTACAAGACCTTTTCTTATTTTACAGAGACTTCAATAGAAGGAAAGGGCATAAATAATTTCCCAGAATAATCAATAAACCCAGAGCCTCTGTTCACAGACCACTTT
This sequence comes from Cettia cetti, assembly GCA_013401135.1. Lineage (NCBI taxonomy): Eukaryota > Metazoa > Chordata > Aves > Passeriformes > Sylviidae > Cettia > Cettia cetti. Next base: position 25,646 of record VZUI01029438.1, on the reverse strand, counting down.
GTAAAGTATACAAACTTCAAACAAATCTAGGTTTACAATTCCCAGATCCATCATGAGTGTTCTGCCTTAAAAATATCTTCTGTTTTTCTTGGAATAGTTTTGGCAACAATGAGTCTTGAATATGTCTTGCAGAGCAAATTTGTTGATTTTTGTTCTGCAAGGGTTGGTTTTTAAAAGTGAATTTGAGGAGGGAAAAAAGAAACTTTTCTTTAAGTGTCATTTTTTGGGAGGGTTGCAGCTCCCAGAGAATAGCAGGAATTTGAAATTCTCTCTGTGCTCAGTATTTCCTGTTGGTTTTCTCCAAAATTTCTCAAAAAGTTAGCTCTACCCTCTGAAATTCCTAGCTCCTCTCTTGGGTATTGAGCTAAGTGCTAAAGTACAAGATCTAAAATGTAAAATTGTGTAGCCTAATGACTGTTGTTTGGCCCTCACACAACCTCCCGTGTGTGTAGCTCGACTAATGCTAATGCTTATTGTGCTCCAGTTTGTTCAAGAAACTAGAAACTGCCAATCAGGGTGCTCTCTCAGACTGCCATGGCTGTGAATATAAGTTGAAGGAATACAAATTCAAAATGCGTTATATTCTAGTATGTGATTTTATGTTTGCACATGTACTTTTCTCACATTATTTTCTCTTTTTTTTTCCTCTCTAGGTATTGTGTTTATTTATTTGGTATAAAATATAATTCACTAGTTTTAGATTGTCATCATTACCTGAATGCCTAACAAAAAGCATCATTCATACCATCCTATAACACTGGGGGGTTTTTTTGGGTTGTTTTTTTTTTGGGTTTTTTTTTTTTGTTTTTTTTATGGTGATAGTGGTCAGACACTGGAACAAGTGGTCTGGAGAGGTTGTAGAATTTCCACCATCAGGAATATTCAAAAACCAACTGAACACCATTCTGAGCAACCTGCTCCTCCTTACCTACTTTCTGTAGGACTACAATATTTCTAGAGATGCTTTTCAACCTCAGCGATTCTGTGATTCTATTTACAATTTAGAATTCAAACTGGACGCTTTCTAAAGAAAAGGAGAGCAAAGGTCTGAAGCATATTCTGACAAAAATCTTGGTCCTAAAGTTTAGAACTCCTAAAATACTTGTTTTTGCTCAAGTATGTCTGCTTTCAAAAATGATAAATTCAATTGACTGCAAATTTAGTTCTTCACTGAGTATAATGAAAATGCAGACAAGTAACACACACATAGAAATCTAAATTGTTAACAGAAAACCTGGACACTTAATCTGGAGCTGAGTTTCATATAAAATGTTGAATTAATTTTCTTTTCTGGAACTACGATAACTACTTCTCCTGCATGAGGCCATAAGCATCACTTTTAGGGACAATAGATTTTTATTTCAATTATTTGTGATGTGTACTGTTTCAAATAATTTTAAGCTGTATTTCAAAATTCCATTTCTGAGCCTCAATTGATAGTCTACTCTGTTTTGCAGCAAAACAGGGTGAAAGCAGAATGGTTCAGATTACCAAAGCTTTTTGCTTAAGATTTCTCAGAAGCAAAAAAATAACCAATAATTTTCCCCTTCTTATGGTAGACTACTTGAATTAAAGGGAATTACAAGAGAAAAGTTTGTCAGCTTTGTTATCATTTATAGTCTTATGCAGTGTTGCAACAAGATAACTAGATTATATTATCTTCCTAATTAAACATAATATTTCTGTGTTTTTTTCACTTTTCACCTTTTTTTTCTACTCATTCTTCTAGGAAAGAATACTAGTAAAATATATCAGGTCAGTTCTGTTTGTTTTTTAAAAGGTATTATGTTACTGATTACTAGGAAAATCCTGTTCCATTTCAAATTGAGACAATATTTTGGGGTTTGTTTATTTTTTATATGGAACAATTGTCCAGATCAATCTCCAAAGGTATTGCACCAAAACTGAACAAAAGCCAGAAATACAAGTAAAACTTTACTGTAGTGCAAATTTTAGCTGTAACACCTTATCTTTTGCTAAAAATAGATTTAGGGTGTCATAAAATTCAAAAGATGTTCATATGTGGTTTTGAAATACTTTTTTACTTCTTTTTTTATCAGTTGGTGTTTTGAAACACTGCATTTGGCAACATAAATTTAAGAGGTAGATAGACATCCATCAGTTCAAACACTGAGTTAGAATCCAAGATACTCAGCTACTGAATAATAAGATTACAGGAGTATAAGACCTTCTAGATAAGTCTGAAAATTCCATTCATCCTCTGGATATAAATCTCATGGTTTTGGTTCTGACATGAAGGATGATCTTTCTAATCTTTACGGCAAATTAATTCACGAGGGGAAGGAGAGGCACAGTAAACTGCCAGTGGTCATGACTTCCTACTTGGGCCTGCCATTTAACATCTTGCTTTATTTTTTAATAAAAAGAAAACCATTTCTCAGTTTGAGATTATTTTCCCTCCAGGGAAACATATTTAACTTCTTCTGTCTATTTAATAAAGAAAATACTAAAATGAGCATTAACTATGCTTAATTCTCTCCTACTGACAAAATAAAAATAATTTCTAGGCCATCATTTATTCCTACTCTGCTTTTTTTGACTATAGTACTCTATCTTTCTCATGCTCATTGTGTGTACTTGTTGGCATGTACACATGGGTGTGTTTAAAAAACATCCATATATCACAGATTTCTGGGCATATCAAAATGGATTGGGAAGTAGAAGGATAACCAAGAGCAATAAAGACTAATTGGAAAATTTTGTTTTATTCCCATCCATGAGACCAGAAATGAAATATTTGAGGATGCTGAAAGAACTCATGGTTTATGAAATATTCCATTGACTAGAAATCTGCAAAAAACCAAGTCTGACACCTGCAAAAGGTTATGAGATATGGTTTTCCTAAGAAATAGAAAGAAGGAAAACCCAGAAAACTGTAGATCGGCCATGGGTCAGTGTCTGAAAAGATAAAGGTCATTTTTATAGAACAGTTTTCAGACACCTGAAGGAAATCTGCAAGCAAAAATCTATCTAGTCTTAAAGGTAGTCCTGGTTCAGTCAGGAGGCAAAACTGAATGGTGTCCTCCAGACAAAATATTTGTGACTGTATGACTACAGGTTTACTTCTCTTCCACTTATAAATAAGCTTATTAACTAAAGTAGGCTAAAACAACTAATACTAAAATACAAAATATGAGGTGGTCACTGTGTTGGGTTAGAAGTCTTGAACATAAGTTTCTATAGCATTTATGAAAACATAAAGTAAATGTACTGATAAATACATTCTCAGAACTTCTAGCAAAATAGAAAAATCTTTGCCTGCAAAAATTATATATCTAGATCTACCTCTAGATATATAGCTCTAGATCTAGATCTAGTCAGAGATAACAGATGTACCTTTTCCAGGTGAATATATTGAAAAAGATAATTTACTCCATTGTTTCCTCTAATTTTTTTTTTATTATTTTCTTTGCATTTGAAAATTCTATTGTGCCAGATAACTTGTATTACAGTTCTTATTTGGCTGTGCCTGTATGAGAATACAGCATGGGGATTGCATTCAGATGACGAGAGGAGCTGAATTTGAGCTGTGCCTTTAGAAAGTCAAGTATAGCAGCATTCAGCTATTAGGTATGCATGATATCATGATATTTTAGATAGGATGCTTGACTTGTAACTTTTCAAGTATTGCAAGTTTAATGTTCCTCAACTAATATCTTTGGCAGGACATAATGTCTTTTGTTGTTTAGAAAGACTACACATTTTTAGGTGCATTTTCTTTTACTTCACTGTAATAACAGAAACAATAAACACAATCTTTTGACATTTTAAAGACCAATGGTTCAGGGCAGTGGAACTTAAGAATGATCTCAAACCAGATGTCAGGGGCTGTGAATGCTAATCCCATATTCTTGTCCAGGCAGTCTGTAGAATTGTTGAACCCAACTGTTGACAGGAGTCAATAGTATAGATATTTCTTACGGAGTGTGCTAGCTTCTGCTAAATCTATGAAAGAAATCAAAAATTAAATTTACTCCTCTTTTAAGACATTTCAACTATGTAATTTTGAATAATTAAGTGTCTTTCTTTTTTAATTTAAGAAAAGTTTAGGTACAGCACTTTCTACCTAGAAAGCTGAGAAATGGTCAGAATAATGAATTTAAATCTTGGACATTTAAAGTTCTAGAATTGATTAATCTTTGAAACATTCTAAACCCAGCGCTTATGAAAGCATCCTGTGGGATTGCACTCAGCAGGTGTAAACTCGTCATCTGTGATAGTTATTATGAATTACACCAGCTATGAGTTTTTTCTATATTATCAATTTGGTGTACAAACCAACTAAACACACATCTGCTGGAATAGTAAGCTGTAATATCCCTGTGCTCAAACACACTGAGCAGGCCTTCCCAAGTGAAGTGCAAGACTCATAGAGATGATCAATGCCTTTATTTTCCCACACATCCAGCCCATGCAGACCAGCTGAGGGATGTTTTCTGTTTTCTGAATTTTTGGACCAGCCAGTCTGTCAGGAAGTTTGTGTCTGAACCAGACAAAAAACCCAGGAAATACAGAAATAGAGGAGCTGGATCATTCTACTTTGGCAAGGGTGTCCTGATCAGACAAAACATCCCCTCCTCCTCCCATCCCATAATTTTGTTATATTCGTCTCCTACCGTTCAATTCCATTCTCTCAGGACTGATATCATCACGTTTGCTATCATTATGTCAGTATGTCACTCAGGAAGCATTCACCTGAAAAACTTCATTAAAACATTAAAAAATATAGCAACTAGATTAAAAAAACAAACAAACAAAAAACCTTGCATTTTTTTACTTCACTTTTAAATGCTTACTTCTGAAGACTGAGTTCCAGCTCTTCCTTCAATCCCTTTCCCCACATAATGCTGAGGGTTTAGTGTACTGAACATTTTCAAACTCCAAGTGTAGTTAAAGAAAAATCTTTTCAAATGTAGGCCTGAGGGTCTTGCTCAAGGATATACAATAACTAATACTCTGGAGATTATAAATTTACATAAGAGGCACTTGGACAACTCTCTCCAATTATCTATAATGATAATTTTTGGAGTTAAACAACTGTGACAATCAGCAAATTTCTCAAATAAAATTTCTCAACAGAATTGTGTTAGTTTGGCAGCAGAGAAGACATTTAAGAGAGGCAATCATAACAAACATATCCACTTGCAAACCGTATTAGTGTTACAGGCTGGACCTTTCCTCTGCTGTTTTATCTCTTAAACAGGAAGATCCCTTGCAAAATTATAAGTTCTGAAGCTGATCTTAATGGACGAAAAACCTCTGAGATAATGGCAGGTATTGTAGCTCTGGCTTAGGAACCTGTACCTCAAACTGTCTACTAAAAATTTCTGGTTTGGGAGTTTTTCCAGTTTGTTTACATATTTTGGGTTGTTTCAGGTTTTTTTTTGTTTGGTTGGTTGGTTTTGGTTTTGTTTGTTTGTTTGTTTGTTTGTTTTTTGTTATTGGTGGTGGTGGTTTGGTTAATTTGGCTTTTTTGGCTTTGTAGCATTTTGGGATTCTTTCTTTTTTTTTAATCTCAGCAAAAAGAAGATGAAGTTGCATAGACCAAACTTGATAGAGGAAATTTTATTCTCTGCTCTTATTTATCTTCATATAGAAGTTCAGACAAAAGTTCTAAGCAAAATTCAAAGCCTTTGTGAGTACAGGGAAAGAGATAAGCAAACAGTGCAAACATTTTATTCCCTTGCTTTCTGCCAGTCACATCTTCCTTAGAAATCACAGAATTTTAAATTATCAAGTCATGTAAAGTTAATTTCTGGTGATCTATTCATATCCTGCAAAATTCAAAGTCTTCCTTCAGGGAAAACCTGACTGGTTTGTATGTTCCTTGGACAAGGAATAATACAATATATAGCCTATTTCTGCACACTTACTTGAACAAGACTTAGACCAAGTTAATGACAAATCCTGTGCAACAATATAGAAACTTCTTTGGAAGTTCAAAGGAAAAGGAACACCAATCATTAAAGTATAGTCTATTAAGCCAGATAGATCACCAAAAATCCCAGTGTATTCTTAAAATTTTGTATTGTTGCTCAGCTATGAAAATTTTCAGTTCATTATTTCCCTTATCAAGGCTTTCTGAATTTGCAAAGCAGCAATACTACATCCTCTTACACTGTATTTATTATCTTTGTACATTAGTTTAATTAATTAATTTTCATTTTCTTAGTTTTTAATCTAAAAATCAGTTATTACTAATTGGTTTTTACTTCACTATACTATCTAGCTTGAATTCTTAGTAGTTACAAGTGTAATTGAAGTATATGAAAATGTCAATAATGTTATCTTACCAATACAAAATGAAATATATAGCGTGCTTTAATGACCATAAATTTAAATTGTCCCTGTAGAAGTAAAATACTGTGTTTGATTCTGAAGATTTTTAAATACCTTTCCAAATGTATTATTATATTTATTCAGGATTTTTAGAGGAAATTAGATGACATTTGAGAAGGTGCACAGTGTAATACACATCAAAAATTACATCTCAGTTTGAATGAAAAGCTTTGCAAAAACTGTTAAAAAATAAACATTTAGCATTATTCTATCAGACTCTCCATTCTGCTTAAAAATTATTTCACAATTCAACTCCTTTAAATAATGAATTATACCTTTAAAAATATAAACATACATAGAGAGATTTCTTGTGACTGAGGTTAGCATGTTGAAAGAATGAGGTCCTAGTATCCTAATAAAACCCACAGACACTTATTTGTGTCTTCTCATCTGTTTTGTAGACAGACTTTCCAAGAGGTATTTCACTGTGGTGGAAATGTTACTGTTTGTTAAGGAATAGAAACTTGAAATTATACTCTTCCAGATCCACAGTACTGTAAAATTAATGAATAAATTAAAATATAAAGAAATTTTTTGGGGTCATTAACTTCACATATTTGTTAACAGTCACCTAGGGTCAAAAGACACTGAAAAGAGTTAGAGAACTAGAAACAGAGACAGATTTTCTCTCATCATGGACCAACTGCTGAATATGGCCAGTTATGTTTGCAAATGTTAAAGGACATTTTTGAAGGGAAAAAAATAGCATTGATAGTTTCTGATAGCATCAAAAATATTTAATAATCTAGTTGTTAGAAAGCTCCCTTGATATCTTTGGTGCTTTGAAGGAATTCCCTATTCTGCTTGATTATCTCTGGGACTTACATCCATTCTTTCCATACTGTAAATCAATGCCTTGGGGTAGGTGTCCTTTGAAGTTGATCCATTTTGCTAAAGCAATTAAAATTTAGTGAAGTATAAAATATCATCATGTTTTAATAGCATAAATTATGGGGAAACCTTGTTAAGAGACATCATTAGACTCACCTCTGGTGAAGCCACAGTGTGCTTTCTTCATGCGCTTGTGGTATAATCTGTTTTCTGGTTTCCTTGAAACACTCAAGCTGGAAACCAGTTCAGCCCACAGATGTTCCAGGTCAGGGATTGACTCCTTTGCCTTTAGTGTCTAGTGACATGAGAGGCAAGAACACAGGCCTAGCAGGCACAGCACAAGAGCTACAGAAAGCCTGTATGGATACACTGCTGTTTGTCAGTGAAACCCTTTAATCATTTTAAACAGTAAATCTGTTCCAAGTAAACTGCAGAGTTACAGCAATTGCATTGAACCTTTTTTTTTCATAATCAAACACCTGTATTAGATATTTCCAAATTTAAGCATCTGCAGTTTTAAGAAGAACATTAGCCTTTTTATTATGCTGCACAGAAAATATTATCTTATGTGGATGGACAGCAAAATACTTAATGTAAAGGGAGAGTCACATTACATAATATCATTATAGCTATTTTTTCTAATTATTCTTCTTTTAACCACTATGGAGCAAGAAGTATATAATAGAATAATTATAGAATCTTAGGGAAAAAATGAAGTAATACAATTCCTTTCAAACAGTCAGGAATCAGAGGTACAAAAATGCAGGGTACCTTATGCAAGATTAAAAAACAATTACAGGTAGTTGGAAATAAGAATCAGAAAATAACAGAGAAGTAACTTCTGAAAAAGTAGCTAAAAAATGATGACACTTCTCAAAAATGATAAAAATTGTTGCTAAACATCAGCTTCAGAAAACTATCAATTTGAACACTCAAAGGCATGGGGAAAGGATATGGTGGCTGACTCAGGATTTCAAGCTTCTAATTTGTATAAGCTTTTCAATAAGTCATATTGCAGGATAAAGAGACAAATCAAATAGAAAAATGTGCTAAGCAGTCTCTTGTGATTTCAGAATTTTGTATTCATGGATATCCCATTAAATTCTTAAAATGGGATTTTGGAGAGTCACAGAAACATTTTGCTATTAATTGAAAAAAAAAATAGAAAAATAGTTAGTGACACAATGGATAAAAGAAACCAAAGTAGTCAATGCAGTCAATACTTTTACAAATTTCTACTCAATTTTGGGGTCAGCAGCTTTCCTGGATCAATATCCCCTAGATAAAGACATTTTAAGAGAGAAAAAAAAAAAGAAAAAAAGAAAAAAAAAAGTCATTCAATTCTTTCTCTTAAACTAGTGGTTATAGTTGACTTTATATTATAGTTGACTTTATATTAGCTACTATACCGTAGATGATTTAAATCAGGAAATTCTTCTATAATAGATGCTGGACAATTTAAGGTATTAGCTAACCAGTCCAGAGACTCTTTCTATTCCTTATTAAAAATAAATTTTAGCTCTTCTGAAAGCAAAAAATATTGTTTCCCATTGTAGCCACACTCTGCTATACATGGAAAAGGACTAATCAAAAACCAGTACTATTATCATAAGAATTCAGCCAGGTCCAGTTATACTAAGTAATCAGAAGCATCTTTAACATTGCATTTCACTGTTTTTGTGTCTGTGCAATTCTATACCAAGAATCATATAAAAAGATCCAGTGAGGTTCGGATTAACAACAGTCATCTAACATAAGCTTGCTTAAGAAAATGGTTTTTGTATCTGACTTGTCTTCATAGATACAAAGATGATAGAAGACTTAACACAGCAAGTATATTGAGCTAACAGAACAACAGAAGCTTAAAAACATTTAGAAATACATATTTTTCCTTTTGTCATTTTCTTAGAGATTTCTTGGGGCTTTTGTTACCTTTTTTTTCTGTAGTCCTGTACATCAAACAATGAATTTTTAAATTCAGTGGTATTATAAATACATTATTGCTTGCTGTTGCTTACACAGTGCAAACAAAATCCTTTTATTGTAGCAAACATATTTTCTAAACATAATTGATATAACTTCACAGTGTAATGGGTAATTATATTGAACAAAAGTATTCATTCTCTATCTTCAGAACGTAGTGAAGGAGAATGTTGTCTGGTTTTACTGAGGTTGTATTCCATATTCCTAACATAGTCAAGAAAAGTAGTTTTGTTCAATCACTTTATAATATTTCTAAAATAATGAGGCTGAGAATCCCATTTTGACTTAAGTTACATGAGGAACCCAGAATGTCCATACCTCATTTGCATGGTTTTAATGTCAGGTGGAGTGAAACAATATGGAAATTGCAGATACTCCCCTCATCTATTACACAGGGGTGTATCAAGGACACGGTGATATCTCCAATGCTTCCAAGTGTACCTGTCATTCGCTGGTGTAACAGGCAGCTCAGATGTGATGGCTGTGGCACTTTATTAGAGTAATCCATCAATTTCTCTGTGTTAGTAAGCCCTTCTTTCTTCTAACCTGAAACTAAGGAAATTAAAGAGGAAAAATACTACATTTTGTTGTCATAAACAACCAAAAAAGATAACATTCCTTTATTTTGCTCTTCATTAAAAAATATAAAGAAAGTTTCCTTGCAATAGGATATTTTAACATGGCTCTTCAATAATTTCAAACAGCAAACAGGACTCAAGCTACACTGAAATAATTTTTAGTCCACTTTTTTTTTTTTTTTTTTTTCAATTACCAGAATTATCTTTTTCTGGAAGATATTGGTCTTGGACTCTGGAAAACTGCAATTTCATCAGGATCTATTAACCTATTCATATAAGCAATTCTTGATGAGGATAAGTGAGAATCATTACATTTCCAGGGCTCCAGTGGTTTCATGGAATTAAGAAAGCGGTAATATGATTGATGGGAACCTTTTACTCATGATATAATTTTTCTTTACATTATTTAAATTTTGATTTACTCCCACATAATTATGTATTTCAAAGTCAAGATGAATCAATACATTAAACAGAAAAATGTCAGACTATAATTGGTAAATGTTTCATAACAAAAAAGAGATAGGCTCTTAATTTTAAATTGCACTGAGCATTCCACAAGAGCCATCTTCCACATTAGAATCCTGTACCATACTGTATCAATATTCTATTATTATTTGCCTGTAATGCAATAAAAAATATCCCCAAAATGCTTTTCATCCATAATATACCCTGCATGAGGAATAGAGTTTTGAATTTATAAAACTCTAGGAGTGTATAAGGGTCTCAGATAATAAATTTTTGAATTTAGGGTGGGAAGACTGACAGATCCATATGTAGTTTTGTTATTTGGTACTGTAACAAGAACAGAAAAAAAGTCATAGGAAAGAAAGTGATAAAACTAGAATACAGCATTAGATAACACTGGACAAATTTAAGGAAGACTTCCTTCTAGGATCTGCTGTTAATATTTATTGGAGTTACTTGAACTCAGGGTGAAACTGGAGTTCATGATGCCACTTATATAGATAGATTTGATTTTTTTCAAAACATCCTTTCCCAAAAATAAAGTGATTTTTCTAGTATTCCACCCTATTTTTCCATTTTAAGTTCCATTGACATAAGCATATGCTTAATTTTCTGAGTTTAGGTTCATTTCCTGCCCTTGTTATACAGTAGCAATAGTAATGCAATCTGGTTTCTGCAACTATTCTTACTTCTAGGTAAGCTGTTTCCATAGATTTTGCCCAACCTTTTGATTTTAAAAACTAGCTTTAGGTTAAACTCACAGACTGGCTCTCAGCTCCAGAAGCTAGTTGAATGGGAAATCTCTAGCTTCTCTTTATTGCTGACAACCTATCTCAAAAAATGGAAGAATAATGCTCTGGATAGTCTTTTTCTCTATTACCCAGGTTTTTCTAAAATGACATAAAGAGAGTGAAAAAAAAAACCCCAAAGCAATAACAGTAAGGGCTCAGGACAACAGGAAAGAGACATTCTTGTTATTATGAGGTTCTGTGCTTGCATGCCAAAAATTCTGAATTTATTTTTAGCTCCATGTTTCTGATACTAATTTCTGGTTTGAGATACTTAATTTTAATTCAGTCCTGATTGCATTTTCAGTACATGACTTTCAGCATCTTAACTAAAACTAAGTTTTACTATTTTTGTGTTAAGAATTTTTAGACATTTACAAGTGTATCTTCCTTGAAAGGAAACCTCATCTTCAACATTTATAGTATTAATTGGTTTGGAAAGATGACAGGGAATAAAAGTTATATTCATGTCCTAACAGAAGTTATAATGGTCCAGAAATTATAGGGTAAAATGTAGCTGCTGCTCCCTGGATAGAATGCAGTCATCATTCTTAAAACCTATTCCATGAAGATTCCCCACATGCCGAAACTGGAACCTTAAGCACCTGCTGAGGGGATGAAATGGAGGGTGGAGCAGAGTGGAAACCCTGTGGCCAAGGCTCTTGAAACCCTTACAGGGAAGTGAACTCGATGGTACTTTGCAGCTGATAAACTGCATAGGATCTGTCAGTCAGGGAGGTAGGAGAAGGTGTCTTGCTGCCAACCAGCAACTCTGGTGGAATCACAGGATTGCTCAGTGAAGGGTCCCCATAACCGGATGCTGACAGACTGGTTGGGCACAAGGGTCTTGTCTTCCCTGGAGCACTGACAGACAAATCAAACACTGAGGGTCAAGGAAATCTTTTTTTCATATGACAGTTGGTCACTTAAATAACATTATATGACAAAGTTACTAACGACTTTCTTGCCTCCCTCTCCCTGCGCTGTTACATTTGTCAAACTTCATTATAACTTAAACAGGAATTTCTATGCATGATCCAGGTTATACAGAAAAATACAGCTTACAATAATTACCCCTGAGAGAAAATACCTAAGAAACTTTTTTGGGAACTGTGGTCATTTCCAAGACAAACACAAGGCAGTTTGTGACAGTGCTGAGTGTCTGTCTTGAAGGTAGGCTTCTGGTGACTTTTAAGGACAAAAAAAGGGTAGTTTTATTTTTTTTTTTCCTGGATAAAATGTTTTGTGCCATTTCAAATATATTAGGGTATACAAATCATCTATCCAGGTCTGAGATGTGTGTGTATTTACATAAGTAATTTCTGGATCAATGCTAACTGCATAATAAGTCAGTATTTCACTTGATATTCTGGCCTCTGATAGGAACCAATTCTTCAGTATGATAGAAAAAACATGCAGGTCCAATGTCCTTCCTTTGCTGGTCCATTACTACATATTTTTTTTAGAATGAATAGTACAGCATGGTTTAGAAAATATTTTTGAACACTTTTTTATCTCTGATTAACAAATTAACACTCAATATTTGTTTATATTGCAGCGTCTGAGGGTCAGTATGTCTGCTTCAAACACTATGCTTCTGTGCAAAAGAAAAAGAAAAACTTGAGTTTTTTCCGGGTGCATTAAAAGGTTATTGTCAATTAAATGCATAATTTATTGAATTTTACACAGAAAAAATATAAGATTTGAAATCTATCTTTGGAATACATTTTGAAATTATAAAAGTCAACTCTAGCATTGCTCCACACTTGAAATGCAATCAAAGTAAGCTTTACTTAATAAGATATTTCTACTACAGCACACAGTCAGTTTAATGGCTTGTAATTTGAAGTAACTTTGATAAGGTTAGGTCATAGTTTTAGTGAGTTAATCTGAGTTCAATGATAAATGAACATGCTGTGTTAACTGGTAGGAGCATGGGACAATCAGAGCTTCTAGACATTATTTTAACAAATTGCCATTTTAAATCACCTTCCTCAGGGTATTTAAGCAGGATTTCATCAATTACGTGCTTACAGCTCACATTAGTGATACACATTAAAAAATTTCCCACATGAATAATTTAGAAAAAAATTGACTATCAAACCCCTGTGTGAGTTAGCTCTTGTCTATTTAAGCAAAGTTTTACTTAAATGATGCATGACATGCAATATTTTAAAAATGTTCCTTTTGAGATCTTGAATACAAGATAGAGAGGAAAAAACTGTCCTTGCAATGGTTCTATATTTTCTGATGTGCCTTTTAGTTTTTCTGATGTGTGACATCTTTGCTGGTTCTGTTATTTACTTTTCAGGACTGAGTCACTTTAAAAAAACTTGCTCTTCAGTAGAATTTTTTTCCCTTGACATTTTCTGCTAAGTGAAGAGAGACATGATTTGTCTATTAAATCAATTGCATAAGAATGAGAAGTGATAAGAATTTTTTGACAAATAATTTCCAACAGACAAAATGTCATTTTTAAAAGCCTCATACTTGTCTTTCCTTTAATAGTAGCAAATTTCAAAAGCTGCCTGAAAGAGGGTGTAGAATACATTTGATACCATGTGAAGATTTTTTTTTCTGTTTCTCTTCAGAAATAAAAATTGTTTTGTTTTGCAATTTTACTTGGGGAAAAAAAAAAGGTGGACGGAAGTACTGGGTTTGGTTGGGATACAGAGTTTATTTTCTGCACAGTAGCTGATGGGAAACTATGTTTTGTATTTTTGCTGGACATAATGCTGATTACAAAGGTTGCCAGAAAGGCAAAAATAATATCACAGATGGAACAGGTGCTGACCAGAAAATCCATTCTGCAAGAGTAACATGATGAGAGAATACAAAGTTCCATGTGATTTTTTCAGAAACTGCAATAAACTCGAAGTTTGAACTTCATCAAGTTTCATTTTAAGCACTTAGCTTAGTTACTACTGTAATGTGAATTATGCCTTTATTTAGGCTATGTGATAAAAGGTATTCTTGATGCAAAGAAAAAGGACAGAGGAACAATGGCAGGTGGAGCAGCTGAATAATGCCCTCATCTGGCTGCTATGAAATCCACCACAGGAGTAGCCCTGTGCAGTATGTCATCAACCCATAAAAGCCACATCTCCATGTGCAAGAAAAAAGGATCTTGCACTTATTCTTCTTGAACTTCATGAAGTTTCAATGGGAGAGGGTGAAGTGAGAAAAAGATAGGGGAGGAAGCGGGACGGGGCCATGGATTAGGGAGGAAGAGAGGGAGGGAAGGAGTGGAGCTGCAGCCTTGGATGAATCTTATGTCCAGTGGTCAGAAAGTGGGAAGACTGGAAGGGCAGCTAGGCAGACTATTAGGTATACTGAATATTCTGATCTGGAGAAATCTGCACTTTACATATACATATACATATGTGTATGTGTGTGTGTGTATACATATATATATATTTATTTCCCAGCAGTACAACTACATCCTGCTCAACCAGGGCAGAGCAGGATGTTGCCACTGATGTAATTTTGTTTCTGCAAGAGCCAAGTGTTTCTGTTTGAGCTGATCTGTGCAGCTGGCCATGTATTTGTACCTACAAACAGGCGTGGGCATGCACCAACCTCTTTTCTCTTGTACTTCAGAATTTTGTAGCTCCCTAACATTTTCCTTTCTAATTGTAAAAGACTGGGCTTTGGAACTACTCCTAACTTAGACACATCTATTCATCACCTGACATTTTATTTGATGAATTTTAGCCTAAAATTCATTTGGCAAGGTGATATATGTAAAATCAAAATCCAATTTCTTGTATCTGATGTTAAGAGAAGACATTTAAAGCAGCAGGAATTGATATTCCCTGAGAAGCAAAATTCTTACACGTCTTTTAGTACTTCTATATATATTTCATTAATATCATTAGTTACTGCCACTTCAGTACTTAAATAGCTTTTTATTCATCAAAATCAAGAAGTGATTTTTGTCCTCTTTTTTGCACACACTGAGGTGTAATTGATTTTCTACAGCATCTACTTTGCTAGTACAACGGATTATATTAGTGGAAACTTATTATTAAATTAAAATTGTAATTTTATTTTCATTGCTTTTTTATGCCTAGGTCAAATATGCAGTATCCTCTGAGTTTAGTATTTAATGCATTACACTAGAAGTGTTCACATCAGATTCTCTTAAGTTCTAAAAATTATCCAACATATCACAGAAACACAGAACTGCAGAACAGTTTGAGCCAGAAGAGACCTTTAAAGGTCATTTAGTAGGTGTTTTTAGCAGATAACTTACACTATAGGGGAAGTAGGTATTTACACCTTGATTGCAGTGTGTCACCTTTCTGCTTCAGTGAATTGAATAGCTTCAAATCTTTTAGATCGCATCATCTTGTGTAATGTCAACTCACATTGGCTTTTCTGCATGACACAATATAACGTGATGGGAGGTGACACAGAAAATGTAATGCAGTATGACACATCAGAAATGTAAAGAGTGCTGCAATTGGATAGTTGGTGTCAATTTAGATAGGAGACTTCAAATCCAAAATGAATCTGGCAGACACTAATGGAGTGAATGTTACAGTAACTACTGTATGTGTGAAACTGTGAATTCTGCAGTTCATAGTATATTGAAGAGGCTCAAAACTAAAGTCTAGAATATTCAGAAGAATGAGTATTTGTAGTTGACAGAAGTATGCAGGTTTAAAGTATGAAAAAAGTTATATATTTCAAAATGTTTTTAATATTTTCTGTCACCATTACTTGTTTATTTTAATTCATTTTATAAGGTATGGACTACCAAACCCAAAATTATTAAAAAGTATATGCAATTGTCATGTAACATAATACCAAATTTAATTAGCATCAGATAGTCAAATTCAACAGGTATGGATGGAAAACTAGCACACAATTACCCCAAAAACAGTTTTAAATACTGAAATCATTCTGAGTTAGTATTTTGAACATTCCTGTGGACTTTCCACCAGATAAATCTGCTGCACAAGTCAGAACTTCTAAGAATTTTTTCACAAGAAAACCTGTGCTCTTCAGACTGTGGTCTAATTTTACATAAACAATGTAGTGTAATAGTAATGTATTAGATTAGATAAGTTTTTAGAATTAAAAATTTCAGAAAGTCCAAATAAGAAAAGGAGAGCAAACAGAAGACTACAAAACAATAGTTGCAAATATCAGATGACTGTGAAGTGAAATGGGAATTTTCTAAAATATTGGTTTATTTTGTTTTCCAGAGGACATGTGGATGCTCCATCCCTGAAATATTCATGGCCAGGTTTAGTGGGACCCTGATCAACCTGGTCTAGTTGTGTAAGTGTCTGCCAATGGTAAGTGTTTGGAACTAGAGAGTCTCTAAGTCCCTTTTAACCCAAATCATTCCATGATTCTATGATTCCTCCCTTGTCAAATCATTTGTACATCTGAGCCTCGTTGTCTTTTTCCCCTAGGAAATTCTCTTTTTTTCCTTTCTTTTTCTGTTTTATTTCCTGGTTTTGCTTTATTTCTTTTCAGGTACCAACATATTTTCTACCACGTGCTAGCATTCCTATGGTTCTGCTCTTTTACAGGGGAGGAAGTCATTAGTTTCCCTTAAGGATTGAAAGTATTTTAATCTGTTTATCTATTATATAAACTCTCAAGTTTTCTCATAACTGTGTTCTAGAAGATGAGAACATTTATAAATGTCTATAGATGTTCCTTTTCTCCACTAAAATAAAAAAAATCTACTTTTAGACTGTATAAAAAGACTAAGTGGGAAATGGAGAGTTTTTAAAAATCTGAAGTACGGTAAAGGAAACGTTGGCGTACGGGACAGGAATTCTTTAGGGTCATACTTACTATTTGAAATGAAACCATAGCCCCAGAAAGTCCCCCATGCAGGGCAGCAACTTATGGGATATCACAATGTCTACTCTTAGGTTAGGAAAATGGGAAAAAAAGAAAGAAAACTGCTGTGCTGCAGAGTAGAGCTGAAAAACAGGGTACAACAGACATGGGTGATGCACTGTAGCTGATAAGGTGCAGAGAACTTTAATTTCTTTTTTGTACTATGTAGTTTTAGCCCTTCAGCAAAAGATCTTTTCCGTGATAACTGCTACCCTCCTCTAATGGTTCTTTCTTTGCTGAGACACAAATTTTTTTGCTGTTTTTTCCCAGTAGTGGAGCAGAATATCTTAAAGAGGCTTTTCTGTTATTTTTTTCTTCTATCTGTTAAAAAGTTTTTTTACCAATATTTCAATGGCAAAGAAAAGTGCATCAGTGTTTGCAAGGAAGAAGAAAATCAGCTTTACTGCCAGGTTCACTAGCAGTGATTTATTCCCCTGTGCAGTTTTGCAGTTCCCATTGTTTCCCATCAAATTAGAGTAACCTGTAATTTTTGCCAAATCACGTGCAATGTTTCTTGGTGAATGCTATTTACCATCATCATTTTGACAGAATCAATATGATGAGGAGTTATAGATGAGATCAGACAAAATGTGAAAGATAAATTGTAAGGCATAGTCTCACTCAGCAGCAGACTGTCTGGAGATGGTGATGGTCACTCAACAGTTTAACATTACTCACCCAAAGAGAGGCATTAACAAACTCACGGTTCCCCACAAGTGCCGCTGCTGGCATGCCATCAGCCTCTTGCCTAAGGCTCTATACTGAATATTTTTAAGTCATAACTTCACTAGAGGCCCAATGCATTCTTTGGCAGAGTAATGACTCAGCAATCATGTCCTACCAATTTGTAGAATCAAGTTGTAAGAGAGAAGGTGGTTGTGTGATTTCATGTGCCCCTGAGGTAGTATCTTCTCTAAGGACATTGATTACCTTAGGCATTATCCACAATAATCTATTCAATTACTTCTGTAGTGATAAGTAATTTGCTATACCTTACAGTAGGTAGGGTAAGAATATGATTCCGTATTTTTTCAGTTGTTCCTACATACTGATTTTTAAACTTCTTTTTAATTTATTAACTTAGGGCTCAGTTCTGTAAGTGTTTAATCATACATGGCATAACTTTGTTTTTTCAACTTTACTAAAGTTCTTTGGAACCATTTAAGCACAAAATTGAACAATGTTCTGAAGACTGTGGCCACATTTTGTCACATTTTTGTGGGAATTTTTTTATCCATTTAGATATTACCTATTCTTGTGGTTTCTAGCTGTGAAACCTAGATTTGACATGTCTCTCATGCCCAGTTAATATGTCCACACACCTTTTTCAGACAGTATTTCTGACTATGGAAACTTCTTTAGCAGAGTAAGGCAAAGGACAAGATGTCTTTGTTAGTGTTTCTAGCCAATATCCCAATTCAGATAGCTTTTGTTGCAAGTCTGATTTAAACACGTCGGGCTCTTACTAAAAGGGAAATAAATGTTCTTTTAGGGAACAACGAAAATTTATCATCTACTGTGTGGTCTTTTGACATTCATAGCATAATGTTGTCCTCCAATATCTGTAGAACCCTCCAAGCAGTTGGGTCAAACAGTGTCAGTATGTGATTTGCCACTCCAGGAGCCATAGCACTGTGGGACTTCATCTCAGTCTAAACTTGTTAACAGCATGGAAAAGTCCCACATCTTAAAATAAACTCTTCTTCTGTTAAGATGAAAGAAAATTATCTTGAACACAGCATATAAAAATCTTGACTTGTTGCCTTTCCAAATTGTTTGCTACTGCAAGAGGAGTGCAGAAATTCCTTTCTGTAAGGTGCAAGGATCTTGTATCAGTGATTATTGTTTAATTGCCCTGGCTTTGTGGTTAATGATTTTGATTTTAAGTTTCTCCCACCCAGCATTTATCTCTTCAAAGCACTTTTGTCTTTTCAGGCTCTAATCTACCCATTCTTCATCTGCGCTCTGACACCACCCAAATATGCCTCTGAGAGCACTATGTCTCTGCTTCTGAAAGTCAGCTGAAGGTAGGTTTTGGTTATTGGCATACTTTTGGCATTATGTTCCATAATACCAACCCAGTATTTCCTAAGAATTCTAAAGTCTGAACTTTTCTACTCCAAAAGCCCATGAAATAAAGGTGAAAAAATATGATAGATGAGTTTATTTGCATGCAACTGTTCCTCTTAGTAGCTCACATGTACAAGATTCAAAAATAATTGCTTTTAATAATAGGGGGTTTTTTCAGGAAAAAGGAAACCTAAGTCGGATTATATTAATCCTGTAGCAAATACAGTAAAATTACAACCTTTTCTATTAAGTGATCCTTCTATACTGTTTTCAGCATAGTTTGCCTTGGAACCAAAGTATAAACAGGTAAAATGAAACTATATGTATCACATTAAAGCTATTAAACCAGATATCTTTACATGCATCTACACACAGAACTAATCACTGAAGAACAAATCTTCATCTCTTGTATGTCAAGACTGAGAGACAATAAGCTGAAGTACTATTTCTTTCACTTCCAGACTTTCAGCGGATACTCTCCAAGGTCATGGACCTGTTACATGACATGGCAAGAGTCAGCTGTCAGTCAAGAGTCAGTACAATTGGCAAATATATATATATATATGTTTATATAATTAATCTGTACTTTTTTGCAATGATTCTCATTTCAGATAATTGTATCAACGGAGTCAAAGAATGACAAAAGCTTATTGTAAAAAATGTTGGTCATAGGAATGGAAAATGTTGTCTTTTAAATAAGGAATAAGTGTAATGTGACTAAGACTAGGTGTGATACTTGAAGAATGAAAAGTACTTAATGCTCAGGAAGAAGGATAATTGATCTCATAGGTATTCCCTTCACTATTAAACCTATGAAGACTCTTAGGAAAGATGTTTTCTTTAGTATATTTTGCTAAAGACAATTATACTGAAAAATAAAAGAAGTTTCTTGCTTAATTCAATTGCGTATATGTAACATATGCTTACATCTGCATGAAAATTTCAACAGTCCTATGAAATGAAATAAAGGAAAGGTTACAGAAGGCCATTTGAATTCAATTAGAATTTTCAGTAAATTAGCTTTTTTTTGATTCATATGTTTATGTGTCAATAGAAACTTCAAAGCAGAAAGTAGTTTTAAAATACTATTTTGGAAATCATATATGCAATGTTATGCAAATGACTGGTCTGGTAGATTTAACTTCATTTTCTGAGTCTGCTTTTGAGATCCACACCTTTCAATCTTAAATCTCAACCTGCTGTGTCTGAGATGATTTGAGAACAGTAATGAATTACCTAGATAGATGTATACTATTCTGAATATGGTCTATTTAATTCCCATAAAATTGTCCCTGCACAACCTGTCTATAAGATAAAATGGTTATGTTTTTCTTTCTCTGGAATTTGGTTTGGACATAGCCTCAGGTTTGGCACAGCCACTGGAGATTTCCATATATCCCAATCTATAAAAGGTAACAGATTTATGTCTGGTTCTTCTACCTTCAGTGTAATTTAATGTTGCGTATATAATTTAATTCTATTTTTGCAACCTTAGAAAAAGCATAAAAATGCTGATTTACTAAAAAGTCTGAGTTTCATAGCTTTATTCTATTTTAGTGAGGGTAGCAACATTATTGCTATCCCACATTTGAAATGAAAAAAAAAAAAACTAAAAAATGAAAATACCTTAGAAAATCTTCTTTCCTAAAAGAATATAGTTTTATTCCCAGTAGTTAAAATATAATTATCAAGTAAAGCTTGGATTGTTGTTACATTTGGGAATGATATTTGCTGTGTTTTTATTACCTCTGTAATTTTCAAAATGTTAATGTATGCATAGAGTTGTAGATTAAATTTATTAAGATAATTATCTTTCCAGTTATTTTCTGGTAAAAATTACATTTAACTTTTTTGGTTGGATTTCTTTGATAGCTAATTATTCCATTGGTAGATGTGACCTTGTTCCTTAGCACAAATGGGGTTATATTTTTATTCACAGAAAAAGGTTTTTACATCCTAAATTAGATAATAAAAGTCTTGTTGCATTCTGACAATATACACCACCACATTTCATATTAGAGAAGTGGCCTTATCTCTGTAATATCATGCAAATACCAAACAAATTAAACAGTGCTGTAAAGCAGGAGAAAAAAGGGAAAAAATCAGGATAATGTGAAAGAATTTCAAACCCTGTATTGTTCATTACTGTTTGATAAATTGTGTAGAAAATACTAGATACAAATACCACTCTAAAAGCTGGCAGTGTAGCTGCTAGCATAATAGTAATGTTGCTATTTTCAAGATAGAAACTGTTTTTACTCAAGCGTCCACAAAAAGCTTGTGTTTGCTTAATGCTTGCTTTTGTAATTTCATTCTTAACAGTGATTAGTAAAGACATTCAGACTCTGGGTTTTTTTTTTTTACATTTGAGTGATGAAACTATGAAAGTATGTTTAGACTTTGTGCAATGACAGCTAAACTGACTCTAGTTTTAAAATAAATTAGTAGTATTGTGAAGAAAAAAAAGAAATCTTTGAATCACTACTGTTTAAATGCATTACTGAACTATATTTAATACATGCATGAGGCCAAGTTTAAGATTACTTAAATTTTATGTCAAAGGATAATAGTTAAAAAAAGGTAGCTTCATTATGTCATTAAGAACTCAGATAAGAGAAACACAGAGCACCACTTTGGCAGCTAAACTACAGCACCATGTCCAGTTGTTTCTTCAATGCTTCCAGGTATGATGACTACACCACTTCTCTGGGCAGCCTATTACAATGCCTGACCACCTTTACAGTGTAAAAATTCTTCTTGATGTCTGAATCTGAACCTTCCCTGGTGCAGCTTCAGTCTATGTCCTCATGGCTGGTTGCCTGGGACAAGAGGCCAACACCACCTGGCAACTGTCTCTGTTAAGGTAGAGAGTGGCATGGTCTCCCCTCAGCATCCTCTCCTCCAGGCTGAACAACTTCTTTAGCCACTCTGCATAGGTTTTACTCTTCACCATCTTCACTGACCTTCTCTGAAAATTCTTCATCATTCCAAGATTTTTAAGTAAGGGGCCCAGAACTGGATACAGGACTCGAGGTGCAGTTTCACCAGTGCAAATAATAAGCAAAACCAGTATGAAAACCTAATTATAAAGACATAAATAAATAAATAAATAAAACAAGTATCAGCCACTTT
Source organism: Cettia cetti (assembly GCA_013401135.1). NCBI lineage: Eukaryota > Metazoa > Chordata > Aves > Passeriformes > Sylviidae > Cettia > Cettia cetti. The sequence continues at coordinate 3,574 of VZUI01029438.1, read as the reverse complement.
TTACAAACCACATACCAACCATTCTCTGATTTTGGTACGTCAGTCTCTCAGTCTTTCCATAAGAGGAGTCTGACTTCTTATAAGCATCTTCTACTTCCAAAACACTATCCTCTCTTACATGTTGCCAGGGACCAGAACCATTCACCTCACTGTATTAATTGACAAGTAAAGAGATTGCCTACATATAGAAGCAATGGATTATGTATGGATACACTGTCAGCCAATTGCTAAAACTGCCCATATCTTCCAAAATAAACATCATCCAAACTGTTTTCAATCTTGTTCAGCTTTTCTTTGATCCTGAAAAACCATGCTTGTTGGATAGATAAGGTAGCAATGAAAAAATACTCCATGACAGCTAGGAGAGATTAAAAGTATTAGAAAGATGGCAGAGACAGAAAATCTTTTAGAAGCAACCCACTAGTGCTCTACATATTCAAATAAGTTTGTTCCCTGTCAGTTCACAAATTCTTCTGCTTAACTTTCATGTTTAGCACATTTCCAAATATTATTCTGAAATAAACCCTCTGGTTTCCTTTGAAACAAAATTCAAGTAAAGTTGTGAGTATTGTTTATCCCAAATACTTCTCCTTTTCAGCAATAAGGAGGAGTCTATACCAGTTTTCTCTCTCTGTGATGAGTTCTCTATATGGTTCTCTACAAAATCTCAGCAAGAACTGTATCTCAAATCTCTCTTTGTTTTAAGAGTGTGTGCTGTCATACTGTAGTGGTTTGAGTGCTCACTAGAATTATTTACTCCTTTTCTTCTGTGAGATAAGATTAAGAGAAAAATGAAGCAGGCTCAAAACTTAAAAGGGTATAAAGACAGGTTTATTAACAAAACTACAAGAGAGAAAAAAAAATAGAAGAATCAGAATTAAACCTTCAAAACACCTCCCCTCTTCCCCACAAACTCCTTTCTCTCTGACAATGGGCAGAGACAAAACATAGACTTTAGGTCAGTTACTATCTCTAAAATAGTCTTTCATCAATTCTTTTAGAGAGAAGAGTCTCCTTTGGTTGTCCATGGAAACTTCCCACAAGACAGACAGTTCTCTTGTGGCTTTTAATTCTCACAAAAGCAGCTTCCCAGAAATCTGCAGTTGTGAAGTCCCTCCCATATCAAACAGCCTTCCCACAGCTGCATTATGGGCCATGTAAACTCATGAGGTACCATTTTAAAGGTGAATGGTTCAAAAGCAAAGGTTCTCTTCATCTCTAGGAACTAAGGTTTTTTCTCTTTCTGAAAGAAAAAACCTCTTCATCTCATGTTTCTCTCTCTCTTTCTCTGTTCAAGCTTCTTAAGATCACAACTATTTCAGTATTCATATAGTCCACCACAAATGCCTTTGCTCAGATCTACAATTTAAATACTCTCATCTCCCCACCCACGCCCTTCATAACTTAGAGGGATATTCTAGTATATCACAGTCCATTACCATGGCTTACAAAAGAATTTCAGCCTTAAACCAAGGCATCTTCTCATTCTCTTTTCTAAGACTCAATTCTTCCATAGCTGACTTTGATGTCTTAATATTGTCTCTCTACATATCTCCACTCTGTCACTTTTCTCTCCCAGATCAGAGACGATTAGTGCTTTACGAGTTTCATCTGTCAAGGAAAGAGTTAATATCTCTCCCAGGTCTGCAGAGGGTCATGATAGTCCTTCCTGAGCCATGGCCGAAGGTGGTAAATTTAGGCTGTGCCAAGGCCAGGATCTTGGTCTTCTGACTGCTGCGTGGCCACTCTGCATGGCCAGGCCCCCTGCTTCAGCTGGATGACTTGGTAGTGGTGTCCAGAGGTGTCTATGGTGAAGGATTCTTCAGAAAGCTGAAGGGGAAGGGGTCTGACCCCTTGGCAGGGGCTGTCTGGCCAGGCTAGGCCTCCCAGAGCTGCAGTGGAGGGGGGCTATAGTGGCTGAATATTACCAGCTGCTCAGGGAGGGAGATGGGGCATTCTCTCCTCCCCTCTCCCTGCCCAGTATCAGCTCAGCCTGGCTCCAGCTGGGATGGGGCCCGGTGGGCTTCATGGGAAGGGGCCTGCCCAGCCTGCTCTCCCATGCCACCCTAAGGAAGGAGCTGGGACTGCTTGCTACCTCTTCTCAGGCCAGAAGGAAAAAAGAGAGCTTTTTCCTGGGACTTCTCTGATTTAAGCTTGTGTGTTCACAGAGGCATGTCACCTTTCTAGTGGCTTCACCAGATGCCAATATTCAAAACTCGTCACTGATTGGTGTCACAACTTTCTTAGAAAAATCACTTCGTGCAAAGCCAGCACATGTACATATCCCCAAAAAAACACATATTCTTAAGATCTACTCCAAAATATGTCTCTGAGAGTTGAGTCCTTCTCTCATTTTTAGCAACTATGAAGTTTAAAGATATTTAATCATATCCCATAAGTCAAGACAACTCCGTATCTGGTTCTGTGTTCTCTGATCTATGCCTGACTGCATTTTTCAGTGCAAACTAAACAAAACTGGTGGAAACTCTCTTAGAAGTGAGATGGAGGTGCTACAATTTATAGTGATGACAGATACACCCCTGAAAAAGGATTGGGAATGACACAGCTTTATCACTGTGAAAGAATAACGCCTAGCTATCCATCAAGAGGACATCTGAACTAAACAGAAATGCTTCTATTTATAATAAACTAGTTTGTTCTGTTTTCAGGTCCTATCATCTGAAATATTTTCGGTCAGTTTCAGTTGTTATAGTCCTTCACACAGAAAAATCCCTAATGTGGTGAAATTAACACAAATGACAGTGAAAAAAATCATACTTTTTAAATCTGAAAAACTGCACTTGATTTCTCAAACATTTTTTTAAATTTACATATCAAAAGGTGTTTTTGAAAGATAAGAAATATTCCAGGAAAAAGAAGTAACTTCTCTGAGATTGTGAGACGTCAGTTATTATGATGTTAACTGACAGGTAAAAACATGTTTAAACAAGAGTAGAGACAAACTGTCAACTCGTTCCCATGAATGAAACAATTTTACTTAGTTTAAAACTTTTTATTAAAATATAATTTATTATTATATAAGATAGATTTGGTATTCATGTCCTTTAAATTCTTTGGACATAAAATGAGAGGTTTTCATATTATGTAACTTTCATCATGAGCTACACCTATAGTTGAAGTCACAATGTCTATTTTAGACATTTGTTCTACCAAACAATGAATCAGACGTAGCAAATATCTGCTTCAATAAAATATAAAGCTATGTATTCATCAATAAATATACTTAATTTATGGTTAAATAATCTTACCTGGAAAGTCTGAACTCTCTAAAAAAGTATGTCTTAGATAGTCAGGATTTTACTTCCAGTTAAGAGTTTATTGTTGCAGACAGGACTGAGACTAAAAGGTCTCCAGTTTATAGGAAAAGGAAGAAAAAAGAAAGGAAAAAAAAATGAAAGAGGATATAAAAGAAGAAAAGAAAGAGAAAGAAGAGAAAGAAGAGAAAGAAGAGAAAGAACAAAAGAAGAGGAAGGAAAAGGAAGAAAAAGGAAAGGAAAGGAAAGGAAAGGAAAGGAAAGGAAAGGAAAGGAAAGGAAAGGAAAGGAAAGGAAAG
>VZUI01029425.1:0-25982 GCA_013401135.1 Cettia cetti | reverse complement strand
GGAGCCTGAGCTAATGGGGGTTGGGGCGAGGGCATTAGATATGGCAGTGGGAGGTTGTCTAAAGGTTCCTACGTGTCACCCTGAGCTGCAGTGGAATTTTTAGTCCTGATCGGAAAGTCTAGTGTCTGCTCTTTCCCACATTCTGGCATATTCATACTCCTGTCTATCCCATAGCAGTTTGTTATCTACATAGGAGCTCAAGGCTCTACAGGTCCATTTTTCAAACATGCTGAACATGGGCCAGATAACATGATTCCTTATCTCTTTCCCTCCCCAGACTTTTACACAGTATTGAATCATTTTCTCCTTAGACCTCTTTCTCTTTACAGGGCATTTCTCCCAATAGTCTAACATCCATTCCAACGGGTTTTCAAGAGGGATCTCAGGTATGCTCCCTTCTAATTTCCCTGCAGATTTCTCTGCTGTTTTCCCCTGGATTTTACTCTTTTTCTGTCCCATTTTTCAGAAACTACTATAGTTCTACCTTTTGCTGTTCTTCAAGCTGAATCCTATTCAATGACTTACACAAATCCCTAAGTCTCAACCAATACCTAATTTGGCCAAATATTTCCTCCAGATTTTACTAGCCTACTAATCTTACAGTGAACCGACCTGTGGGTTTTCGGCTGATATTGAGCTCTCTCAATCCTCCTTTTCCTCCTGGATCTACCTGATCCTAGACTAAAAGGCTTATCAGTCTCTGAACTCCCAGAGACGTCCCTTACCTCTTAGCTTACCTTGTGACCAATACCCAAACTCCCTGAGTTCTGTGTAAAGTGAAATTTTGCAGTCGCTTCCCCTTTGACTGACCGTTCCCCTCGTGGGAATATGGTCTTATCTCTGGCTGCTGACAAAGGCAGCACAGTTCCCAGACACATCCTTCTCAAACATGCATGATTTTATACCATATACTTATAAAAACCTCAAATTATTCCATACCATTTATTACAGGTATGTTTATTGGCAAGTATCTTTTTCATTGGAGGTCTGCTTTGGCAGTGGAACACAAAAATCGTGATCGATTTACACATAAAGCTTAGGGAAAAACAGAACAAACCAAATGCAACCCTAGGATTTTTCTTGTACCAAGAATCAGGAGAGAAATTAAAATATTTCTACTATAATATTGTTAAAACTGTTACAGCATGTCAGGCCATTTTTTGCTAATTACTTCTACAGAAGGTAGAGCAAAAACCCCAAAACTTTGAAAACCACTCACTGAGACTAAATAACAATGAATGCAAGGTAATACCACATGGAGAACAACAGCAATCAGCTTATGTAACAAGCAACTCAAATACAGAAATTTACCATTTTTCTGAGTAGCTTCTGATGTAACAAATACAAAATGCCAGGATCTTTTATTTCTTCCATGTTCAAGAACTTGGGAATTACAGAGTGGAGAGTTCAGACCCTAAGGTGAGCTGGTGCTTGCTGTGTGTTCTGCAATATTCATGCCCTGGGTGTCCAGAGATGGGCAAAGAAGCTGGGAAGGGTCTGGAGAAGACCAGGGAGCTGGAAAAGGGGCTCAGCCTGGAGGAAAGAAGGCTCAGGGGGGACCTTGTGGCTCTGCACAACTCCCTGACAGGAGGGGACAGCCAGAGGGTTGGGCTCTGCTCCCAGGGAACAGGGACAGGATGAGGGAATGGCTTCAAATTGCACCAAAGGGGAGGCTTGTGTTAGGTATTAAGGAAAATTTCTCCACTGAAAGGGTAGTCCAGCATTGGAACAGGCTGTCCAGGGAAGTGATGGAATCACCATCCCTGGAAGTGTTCAAAAACAGGTAGATATGGCACTTTGAGACGTGGTTAAGCAATGAAAATGGTGGTGCTGGGTTAATGGATGGACTCAATGACTATAAGGATCTTTTCCAACCTAAACAATTCTATGATCTGTTCCCAGATTTCCACAGGGCAGGAAGAGCCAGCTGTGTTTCTCAGCACATACAACTGCCACTTTTGATAAGCTACAATTAGAGGAAGAGCCACAAGAGTTCACCTGTTACTCAGGCAGATACAAATCTTCCTTTTACCAGACTTCGTCTGGTATCATTAAAGAAGACACAAATCTTCTCACTGAATGAGATATTTAAAACCAGCTTTAAAACAGATCACAGACCTCTCCATGCAGGTCTTTACACCACTTTCACTTGCAGGTGTATTTGGAAAATGCCAGTGTGATAAAACGCAACAGCTGCCTTCCCCAGAAAGAGCCTGCACCAGAGCCCAAGTCTGTCCCAGCTGCTTCAGCTCGATGCAACCCTGTTTACTGACACCCACCAAGACACAAAGAGATTGTTCTTTGTATCTTGTACAAAAGGACTGATTTTATGAGGCACTAAGTGTCCTGCAAGGGTGGTTGTGTGTTAAGGCTTCACCTGTCAGCAACTAATTTTTTGTTAACTAGATCGGGGAGGGAGAGGAAGGACAGACACCACCACCAATACCTTCCTTTGTTTTAATCAATTTGATGAGATTTACACAACGTTTCATTCAGAGAATGGCAGAAAAAGCTCCTGCACCTAAACTTGTTCCCTGTTTTAAGAGCATCATCAAACACATACTGGCAGCAGAAATATCAGCTTTGAGAGCTATCTGCTGTGGTACCCTTCACTGGTTGAACTACATCTAGCAGCACAAGAGTTCTGATGAAAGCAACAGCAATAATGGGATAAAAAATATGTATGAGTCTGGATGTGTACTGTCACACATGGCTCTGTACAGCATGTTTTATGCTTGACAACAGGCTACAATACAAGTAGAACAGAACAGATGAGACAAATCCACATCTTAAAATTGAGATTATTGTTACCTTTTCCCTTTCACTGAGAGCAGAAATTGAGTGCTAAAACATGTGCAAAAACCCTACCAACAAATTAATAAGAGAGGAAAAAGGCAAAAAACTAGGGATAAGCAAAGTTCAAAACATTACATCCCCTAACACTTCAGTGCTCCTACCTGATGTGTTCCATAAGATGAGCCACTCAATTTTTCAGACCCACTGTGATCTGACATTAAGAACTCTGTATTTGGTGTTGTAACGGTGTGACAATGGCCTCCAGCATTTCTAAGTAGCCAAGAACCCTTTTTTATGTAATTACCTTGTGAAGTCAGTCATCTCCATCATAATCACACACATCCTCTTGGCCAGAACAATTATGTCATTGCTGGTATCATCCCAGATTTCAATCTCTGCATCAAGCTTACTCTTGACTTTTTTGAAATCAGCCACTTGCTCAGCTATCTTTTCCTTTTCAGCTTCTGGCAGTTGAGTCATCTTGGCCTAAAAGAGAGTAATTTGATTTGTAAAACATCTATGTCAGAGTATTTTCTTTTTCTTTTTTTTTTAAACAAAACCACTGCACACTAATAAATAGTTTAAACACATTATGGCCTGAGCCAACTGTTTGAGTTTGAGCACTTCTAAATTTGAAAATTTATATGTTGTCACTGGGTTGGGCCAAATAAATAATCTCAGTTTAATGGGGGTAGTGGTGTTCCTGAAACCATTAATTTTAACATAGTGAAAGAAGATTAAATTCTTCCAAAGAGCCTTTATGAAATATGACTGATAATTTTCCTATTTCTTAGGGCTAAGGAGCCTAAGTAGTTTTAAGTATGATACATGTAAAAGTTACAAAATGAAGTACTGCTTCAGGTAGAAAAAAATCAATGAAAAGGATTAATTGTTCTGAAACACTCAGATATGATTCTCTCTTCTGAGAAGGTTCTACACTATCATTTTAGGAACTGAAAAAGATTTAATTTTTCAAATATTCATCTTCTGTCTTTGCAGAAGACAAATAGATGAACGTGTCAGAAATCAGGACATGAATAAGTTTACCAAAAGGTCCAGAAAATGGCCAGAGAAATGTTTTCACCTGATGTTCTTGACAAGCAAGATGACCAGCCTGCTGCCACCATGGGTTACCCAGCCCTCCTGTGTCAGGAACAGGCCAGCAAGCAGCCAGGGGCTAGGATATTACTTGGCCACATGGAGGTCCTGGCCCTTCATCACATGTCCTACCTGAGGAGAGAGGAGGGAGCCACGCTGGTCCTGCTGGCTCTATTGCCAAGCTGGTTCTATCTCACACCCTTCCTTCAGGCAACCAGGGGCTCACAACTACACACAGCAATTATTAACACACTGTCATTACTCTACAATTACACAATAAATATTTTGTGTAAGACTTATTCTTATTTAGAAAACATTATCTACCAGCAATAAAATGAAAAGTTAAGGCCATGGCTGAATTGTTTAGAATTAATAAAATGAGTAATCAGTTCTATACATAATATGTCTGTTTTTCAGTCACACCTTTTCAGAGATTTTATTAGCTAGAATCACTGTCACAGGGTGACAAATTATTGAAAATTACAGGTTTCCCAGCATGTACCTGTAACTGCAGTCACAAAATCACACAGAATCACTGAATGGTTAAGGCTGGAAGGAACCGTCTTACAGTGGTCAGAATTAGAAAGTGCAGCTATTTTGAGGCTACTGCTCCCATGTTGGTAAAAAACCCAAAATGGGCTACAGAGGGAAGAGAACCTCCATGATCTCAAACATTTTTGCTGATGGGTGGATGTCTCTGGTATTTCCTAGCCCTCAGCTTTAACACTGTTCCAAGTTCAAGATCACAGGCCTGGATCTTGCAACCACAAGAAAGATGACATTTTAATGAGGGAACTGTGACATACAGCATCCTGCTAGCTGCCAACAAAAATGAGCTTCAGGTGGAATGAGACATTATCCACTGGAACAAAGGGCAAAGGAAATTGTAATTCTGACCTTGTCTTTTCTTTCTTTCCCTCATACTGCTTTAAAACCATGTCCAACAAAATAAAGCAATTGTATACAGATCCTTTTAAGCACAGATTTAACTTTGTATCGAAATAGGCAACATAACAGTAATTGTGAAATAAAGATCTAAATTGAATGACTATTACATGAATAGAGGTTTATTTTGCCCAGCAGCAGGAAATTATTTTTTCACTATGTCTAAGAAGAAATGTTATTATTGCAGTAGCAGATAACAGAGTCAGAACTAGGTGAGAGGAGAAGTTATATCTGTGATATTTCCTTCCTCTATTAAAAAAAAGGTATTGATTTTTTTCTTAAATTTCCCTGACTTAACTTTTCTGAAGGCTGTTTGTCCCTGGTAGTTGGAGTCTCCAACACTGGAGTTTGTGCTATTTGAATTGTCCCATTTGCAATCTGACTTACCTTGTGACACTGGGGTTTCCCTTCATTACCTTTCCATGTCTCAGTCAGTTCTCCATCAAAGCAACTGAACTTTTAAGGCCACATGGGGGGTAACTAAGTGGTGAAGATTTTGACTCCTCTCTCTCTGGTACATTGCTGGCCAATGACATGCCAGCCCTAAGAGCTGGCATTTTGCCTGCCTTTGTCTCTGGCTCCTCTCCAAGTATTTGACTTTCACATAAAGTTTGATTATATTCTTAAAATCTCAGTCTGACATACATTTTTTTTTTCTTTCCTGACCCCTAAAACCAAATGACTGGCCAGATCCACACCAGCACCATTCTTACCACTTACAGGGACCAGGAAGAAATGCAACAGGAAGTAGCACAATACATTCAAGAAAAATCAAAGAATCTCCCTTGAAAATTATTTAACACTTCCAGCTTTGTAGGCTGCAAGATGTCATGTAACTACAGAGAAGAAAAGAGGAAAATGCTGTTTTTCTGCAATTTTGTAAGTTACAAGGAAACAACCCCCATTTTCCCAAATGAGCACATGAAAAACTTCTCAGAACTTTCACAAGCAAGAACACAAAATGACCTGCCCTTCACATACTGTAGTTATAAGGTAATGGCAGAGATTCCAGAAGAATGGATTTGTGTCCCTACTTTGTCTTGAGAGCTGAGGTTTTCATTCCACCAGAGCCTCAGCAGCCACAAGATGCCCTCTGGTCTGTTTCTGCTTTCCTGCTACAGTCAGCTGAACATTTGGTGAAAAAGAACAGGACCCCTGCAAACCACTCCAAGTACAGAAATATATTTCAATTACACTGTTTCACAACAGCTCCAATCATGACTTTTACCTGCTTTTTTCTTGAACAAACTTTGCAGACCACTGTTGTAAAATACACATATGTGTTTTATGAGCTCTGAGCATGAGTGAGTGGCATCCCTGCCATGGAACTAGATGATCTTTGAGGTCCATTCCAAGCCAGATTATTCCCTGAATCTGATTCTGTTTGAGTGCCAGTATGTTCGTAAGTGAATTCAAGGAGACTCCATCAAGTCCAAAGAGATTCTGTTAACATGAGTAAGATGTGTCCACCACCTTTTACTACTACTTTTCCTACTGAGAGAATAACTTTGTGAGTTTGGATAAAGAGGAGACAGAGATGATGTTGGATATTTAGCACTCACAGCTAAGTGAATACACACCCCCAGAGATGAACTGTGTGGTGTGTGATGCTGACAGTGGGGAGAAGCTGCGTTCTTTTCTATTGTTTACTACCTGCTGTCACCAGTTGCCTTCTCCCAGTTTCAAGAATGGCAGCAAGGCTGCTGAAGTGCAGCACTCCTTAAACAAGTTCAGAGAGTGCCTCATTTGTTCTGCCATGCCAGTTCCACTGTACTTTTAGATACAGTATAATTGGATAAACTGGATAAAGAGGTAAAACTATTGGGAGATAGTAAACGAAGGGTTTAATGCCATTTTTGCATCAGTCTTCACTAAAAGGGTCGGCTTAGATGATGCAACTATGGCATATTAAATGTAATTTCTCTTTGTCCAGGGGCCATAGGCCTAGAGATAAAAAAGCATCATGTCCTAAGTCTGGGCTTCACCAGAGCCTTACCACTGGCTCTCATGTCATCCTTACCAATAACCTGGGGAAATTAGGTCTAGATATAATCTGCAGTGGGGGGATGTAATATTGGTTAGAAAACTGCTTGCAGAACACTTATCAAGAGCACACAGCAAGCCAAGGGATCCATCAGGAAAAGCTGTGAAGGGAGCTGCCCTGAGGCTGGCATTAGCCAGTGCTTCCACAGAACCAAGATTACCCAGCACACACTGGCAGTGGAAGGGGTTTACAACCCCAAGTGTGCTTGAGAACTGATCTGGAAACATCATGGGGTGTACCACAGCTGAGACCAGGACAGGGCTCATCCCTCAGAAAAATCACAGCACACTCACAGAACTGAGACAGAACAACCATGGGCAGCTGTGTGGGTGGGCATTTGTAGCTGATAAACGGTTGTGCTCTTGGCAGAAAGGCAAACCTCACACAAAAGCTCCTTCTGAACTATGCACACAGCAGGAAATAGTGCAAACCTCACATGTGTGCTGTGATCACACGTGGCTTCACACATTTGGCAATATAAAGGGTCTGGACACAAAATCCAGGAATTCATTAACCCCCTGCAGAGCACCCAGAGGGGAGAGAGACTAAAAGGACATAGGGGAAATGCTACCTTGAAGAGTAAATCAAGGCTACTGGAGTCATTCAACCTGATGTCTCCAAAGGAGACAGGCCATGGAAAAAGGATGTATAAGTACATTTAAAAAAATACATACAGAAAGGAACCTCACATTCCCTGTGTCCATTGCAAATGAGTGCTAACATGTTAATTGCAACATAGGAGGTGTAAAGACAGTAACTTTCCAATAAACCATCAGTTCCAGTAATGAGCTAAGTAGAGAGAGCAACGCAATTGTTCATATAAATGTGTGTGTCAAGAAGAAGTATATTTATTCTGTCCTGGGCCAAATGGCTGGATTAGCCGAGTTCTTGAGGTTCTTTCCAGCTCTACTCAGTACAAGTACACAATATACTGCTACAACCTTAAGTATTTCAGTAACTTAATCCCTTCCCTTTAAGGAAATCGAGTTAAAAATTGGCAAGAAAATTAAATGCTTTTGACAGATCATGACTCCTGACAGGGAATCTTTTGCTATGTATCAAGTGTGAAAATTACTGTTCATAGAATTTACTCAAAATTACAATAGTTATTTTCATTATGCTTGAATTCTTATCAGTAATTCATGCTTTTGTAGGGCTTTGATAAAAATTAAAGTAGAAAATATTCTAAAATCGGCTTTTTTAATTAACAAAATAGTACATGCTTCCTGTTAATGTACGTCAGCATTTATTTTAATGTGGGAACTTAGATGTACAATATTTGCTACTTGAATAAAAATTGCTAATTAATCTGATGGCAAACCTAATTTCCATTCTAACTACTTTTTTCATGCAAGTATCAACACTTCTCTTCTTGGTCCTTACTATTTTATTTACTCTCTTCTTAGAGATTTTTAGAGCTATATATTCTTAGACTTTTAGAGCTATATAATTGATTGCTGTATTTAAAATGCAATATAAATTAAACAAGGCAATAACTTCACCTGGATTTTCTTATTCACAGAACGTACTGAATCAACCTTTTATCTGCCCAGAATTGTTACACAAACACAGTGTGAAACAAAAGTGTATAAAAAATTGTCATAATCTCAGACATTTTTGCCCATGCATCCACAACACTATCTGCAGAACTCTGAGAAAAAAAAAAAAAAAATGTGGGTGTGTGGCTGCCAGAAAGGGTTCTGCTCTTGCCACCCCTAAGTGGATGAAGTTGTGAGGTAAAACATTTTGCCTCTTCCTCAGTATGATGACCTTAACCTGCAGCAACCCCTTTGAAATTAAGCTCAGCTGTTCTCATCACTAATTTAGTAATGTCAAACACTTAAAATAATTTTTCCTGGTCATTAACATGTACATTGTCTTCTAAGCTGAAAATGAACTGGGCAAAATCTTACTGGCCCTGCTCTTCAACACAGAATCCCACGATAACAAGCCACTATCTCCCTCAGTGGAATTACACTGATCATGATAGCATAAATTATTCTGTGATAAGCCTCCACAATTTACACACAACCACCAGAGGAAGAGCTAACTTTCAGCTGGGAAAAACTGCATTAGTCCTTGCATTCACAAGCAGTACCTGTTCTTACAGTTGCTAAGGGTTTGATCATAAGGAACTTCTTCAAGGATGTAAAATCACCCTACAAATAATCATCAGTATTTTTACCCAGTTCAAATACCCAGAGATCTCACAGCACATGGCCTAAGCTGACCTGTATCCCCCTGCCTGGGATAATGCCAGAGGCACTATCAGATTCATCTCAGAAATAGGAAATTATCTGAGGGAAGTGATCAATGAAGTAATATTTTCAAGATGAGTCAGGAAGATAAATACAAGGTCACATTTCAGTCCTACTATCTCACCACTAACTTCTACTCTCTCTCTTTTTATGGAGATAGAGTCTGAAGGTGTGATTAATAATACATGACTTTTTCATACATAAGGGAAACAGGATTTGTTTGTTAGTTAAGATGTAGCCTTTGTTACAAGTGGCATACACACATCACATCTGGTTTTATATGTTGTGATAAAAACACGAAGAAAAAAGGCACCAGTTCCCCACTGGAGCGGTGAGAGATGTGACATCCAAGAAATTACAACACTCTTGACAAAGCAAGAGGAATCAAGAGTGCTCCTATGCCGCATGAATATGGAGCCAGATATGTATAAATAAAACTGAATTATTGCAGCTGAAATGCCCAAGAGAAAGAACTCAAGGACGAAAAAAAGCTGCTCTGCAATCTTGCCAAAGCACTTCTGGAACAGTCATTCCTGGTGTCAACACAGCACACAACAGCCTCCCAACAGGACACAAAGCTGCTGCACCACACAGAACCACACACTGCCTAAACCTTAGCATCTATCTTCCTTACACACATTCCTCATATTGCTAAACAGCTTCTGGGCATAAATCTTCAAATATCAATATTGAATAGCACTCCAAACAAAGAGCCCTTAAATCACTGTTCTTGTTTGTGGCTGCTAGATTTGCTAAGACATCTTTTTAAAAAAAAATATGTGCAGGTGTCTGTCAATACGGTACTTTAGGCTGAGTGCATACGTATATAATTTGGTCAAAGCTATAATTTTCTATTGCTTTTGGGAGGTAATGGGCCATTTATGGCCCTGATAGCAGGACCTGAAATCTAGGAAAATTGTTTCTAAACTAAAGAATCAGGATTTAAGCCATGACCTCTATCTAGATGCCACAAAAAGGAACACTTATAGTAACTATTATTTTAGGGAGAAATTGGAAAAAAAAAAAAAAAAGAAATGTCCATACTATAACATTAAAGTACTGTGGGGTTTTGGCTGTATTAACCACAGCCCGTGTGTGAGAATCCCTTCCACCTCACAAGGAGAAGCACATCCCAGAGACATCTCCCCACAGCACCAACCTGTGCCTCTGATTGCTGACAGCAGCTCCCTACCTGCCACTCTCTTCAGCATCTACTTCTTGGTTTGTGCCCTCTCAAGTATGTGTTACTTATGGTTTTCCTTTCAAAGGAAAGCGTTCCGTTAAAGAAGCACTCTGGTTTAGCTGAGAAGTAGAAGACCATGCATGAAAATGTGATCTTTGAAAGCTTTAGTGGATCTTATTATATTTTGACAGTAAATATCTCCAGGCTCCTCCTTGTGTTTTGGCAGTAAGAGAACCCAGGAGGAGAACAGGACAGCCTTTCCCCACGCTCAGAGTGCTGCTCCACGCCCTGAGTCACACGTACCCGGTCTGTCTTCCCCTCAGTCTGGACGCTGGTACGGCTGCGCGCATCCTGCTCGTCCTCCAGGTCAGACACGTCCTCCAGCTCCTCGGGTGTCTGGAGAAAGGCAGCACAGGGTTATTCTCTGTCACTCTGGGGAGCCTGGCTGCTCATGCCAAACAGATCCTACTTGATCCAAGGTGAGGTCTGACGAACACCAATCAGCCCCGTCCCAGCTGTTACTAAACTCTGTTTAAATTGCTGCTCCTGCTAGCAAAGGTGTCCAAGAAACCTTTACATGACAACAACGGATTGTGAATGTGTCACTTACCAGTTCTACTAAGCAGCACAAGCTCCTGCACTACCAATAAGAGTCCTTAATTTGCTATTTTTATACATGGCATTATTTCATATGCTACTGTGTGTTCCTTTTAGTCACATCAACTGCCAGCTGATTTTGAGATTCTGTTTAATTTACAACATGAAATTTTCTGTACAATGCAAGTCTTCAGATTCATTTACTGCTTCCCTTTTACCAAAATATTATTAAAAGAGAAGGGGTTTCATGCATAAATTCTGAATTTTATCATAAATAACATAGCAAAAAAACCACAATGAACATGACTTTATGAAGGACACTAATTAAAACATTAAAAGCAAGTTTCTTCTATCAGAAAGACCCTGCACAATGAAGCATACAAGGCTTTAGGGATCACAAATCACTTAAAAATAATATTTGTTCTGCCAATGCAATAGGGCAAACTCAAGAAATTTCCCTTTATCATGTAAATTCACATTTTTAAGAAGCAAAAATATATAGAACCAAGCTCTACAAAAGTCATGACAGATCTACCACCACCTTGACATCTAAAGTTCCAATTAGAGGGAAATCCTGATGTTCCGAGTCCCCCAAAGCCTGACATTCCAAGAGAAACAGGACTATCAGATAACCCTGGTAAAAGACAGGCAGAAAGAAGCCCAGCAATTACTTTTACCCAATTTTTAGTCAAGTCAAATATAATGTTTTTAATCCAGAATTGCTGTATATTCTCACATTCATGTTTTTACTGTCAAGGCATATACAAAGAAGATCTGTTGAGAGGGACACTGCAGGGTTCTGTCATTTTATTTCTGGGTCCACAGCATGTAATGGCACTGCACTAACCTGAGTAAATCCACATGCGTGCATTTGTGTCCTTTGAGAAAGCATCTCTGTGGTCAGAGGGTGGTACATAAACCACAGAGCTCAACAGCAGCCTTGAAACAAGGCTCAAATAGCACTCGGTTGCCTCAGCAGCACACAGACAATTCCACCCACTGAAGAGAATCATAATTTCTATGAGATAACACGGCAGCAAATAACTCAGTGTTGGTGCACAAGCTGGCAGAAATAGATCTCTGGGGGTGATAAATCCACTCAAACTTCCTTAAGAAAACAGGGAATCCATTTTTGGGACAAAGATAAGAAAACACTACACTGCCAAAGTGGGGGCAAAGAACACTTTATTTGCAGGGAAAGACTAACATTGTGACCAAGTCTCAGTTTTAATACTGGAATCAGACCTAGTAAGAATTCCACAGGAGACAAAGGCTGTTACCATACAAAGCTGTTGTAAAAAGCTGCAGTATGAAAGCAAAATGAAATTTTGGTGGTGGTGGATATCCTTGCAATAAAAAAAAAAAACCAAAAAACTATCACAAACTCACTTTAATTGAAACATTTAGGGACACTCTTATTAGAGGACCAAAACCATAAAGGATATTAAAACAGTAACTTCAGCTTCTCAGGATGACACTGACTCCCTCAGGCAGGTAAGAGCCTTGATTAAATGTACAGAAAAAAAGAAATAATTTTCCTTTTAAAGTTAAGCAATACTTGGGTTATTAATACAATTTTTAAAACCACATTGCAATTCTTAGGTTTCAATAAAATTAGTTTGGAATTTTTTTCCCCAATCATCATAAAGCTGGATTCATGGCAGCAGAGCACTGCTTCTTCCTGGGTGAACAGGTACTTGAGAACTCTACATTTCCAATGCAGAGTTTCTTTCCTCTATAAAACATGGAATTCAAAATGTTGTGACAGGGTAGAATGGTTAATAACTTTAAGACAGCCACATCATACATTGCTGAATTTTAGGTAATGTGTTTAAGGGCTTCATACCATTATTACCCCACAACAAACTGTTTATATTTACAAAATGGTTATTTTAGGACCATCAAAAGAATTTTGTAGAATTCCACTGATACCGTTTTTCTGTGAGGTCAAGCTATGTAAATATTAGCAGCCTCAACATGGAAACATTAGCAAAGAGGTCAGCAAAAGGACAGCAGGATAAGGCACCTCTCAATGGCAGTCTCAGGTAAGTTTTCCAAAGATGAAATCATCACTGTATTAATCTGATCTGGCACTTTACAAACTGCAAATCATAGAGCAGAGATCTCCTTCCAGCTGCACTGGCACAGGGATTCCCTCTCCGATTCCTTTTAATATGCAGAACATTCACCCAGCGTCTAAGTGCTGTTCACCTGAACCCCTCGTGGGCTAATTGCTGTCAAACCCTTTGGGTTTTAAATTGCCTTGCCCTTTTCATGTCAGTAAAATCTGTTTGTGGCTGGGATGAGAAGTTTCCTGCACAAAGCCCACTCTCCCAGCCAGAGGACTGCGCTTCCATCAAGCTCTCTCCAAAGCCCAGATCTGCCATGTTTTGAATTGTTGGTACCAGAGAATTCAGAAAAACAAAACAAACCTATATAGTCATTAAAGGACATTTTCAAGCAGAGAGAAGTTGTTGATTGAGCAAATCTTTAATCTTAAACCATAAACTATTGTCATTTTCAGACACATCAAAACTGAAAAACCTCCGCACTGTAACAGTGAGAACAACTGAACTAGTTACTCAATTGCTTTCTCTCCATGGAAGCACTTTTCTGTAATTCAAAGCAAAATCTGTGATTTTTTTCATGTTGCTCTTGTGATCCACTATTTATTAAACACCTGAGACACACCTATATCTACTTATATGAATATTCCATGTGCCAACACATGGCTATTCAAAAGGAATGTCTGATGACGGTATGGTTAAGCTGGTATGAACATGAGGGCTTGCAGCTCAAAATGGTGTGCAGGCATCAATAAACAGGAACTGTGCACACAGCACAGCTGGAGGACTGCAGCGAGAACCATGGAAGGAACACTAAGGTATTGTTTAAGACTCCTTAAAGGCATCCTGTCAACTGCAAGTGACAGAAGAGGGAGAGATTTGAGTACCACAGTCAGTGACACAATGAAGAGAACACATAAATAGCAAATTCACTGCGAGCCATAAAAAGTATGGAATTTTCAGTAAATCTAAGGAAGAATGCTGAGGAGTAAAATGAAGCACAAGACTCCAATCAGCAGCAACCTAAAACTTGTGTGTCACACAGTGGTAAATGGAGTTTAGAAACAAATTTGAACAGAGAAAAATTAGGTTTCCAGTGGCCAGCGGAGTAGAACTCTTGAATGCTCTCCCCTAGAGCTGCTGGAGGAGGGAAGAAATTCATTCCAAGATGAAGGCTGAGCAGTCTAAACCACCAACAAGGCGATGGAGCAGCTGGCAGTAAGAGCAAGGCATGAGGGTGCACAGGACACCTGCTCCAGCCCCCGACCCGGGGCTGCAAGAGATTCTGGTCCTTTGTGAAAAGCCTTTGCTGATCCTGACAACAATGCATTCAGGTGTGTTCATACACATCCATTCCAGGCTGTAATTCCATTGCTGTGGCTGACAAGCTACACAAGTAGCATGTACTCCTTTTCACATTTCAGTGATTGTAATAAATCTGCATTCTCCATGGTTTGCTACTGAAGACGCAGGCTGAGGACTCAAAGTCGTATTTATAGCAAAGTCTAATATTGATGAATTTGACACCTTGCTGGTACTCAACTCCAAGCCACAACAGCAAGTCATTACTATCGCACCCAGGTGATTTCAGGATACGAATTACCTTTTCATCTATGAAATGAAAACCGCTCTCTGATGACAAACCTTTTAATTTGCTTTTCTACAAGGATTTTAAAGAGAATAATTAATAAAACCAAGATCTGGCCCTAGTCTTTAGATCTCTGCCAGTTTTTCTAAACTGGTTGCAAATGGGCCTTTTGGTTTATCTGGTTTTTAATCCAAGATTTGTAGAACAATTTGTTTGAGTAAGTCTCACAGCATCTTCTCCGACACAGTTTTTTATGCAAACCCTCCTCAGATGTGATTATACAAAGAACTTTATCTATATCATTTGCTTGTAAAGGTCACATACAACCCATGGAACCATCAATCCTGCCAATAAAGGGTCTCAGCTGCTAGAACAAAATGAGAGCCAGGTGTAAAATCCCAAGATACACAACATAAATGGACAAACAGGCACCATGATGTGAAAGTAAGCTATCTCCTATTATCTAAAATTCAACTAAATGCTGCCCTTCACACTGTCATTATATGCTCTTATGCTTTATCTTATCTTGGTTTTAACAAGCCCCATCAGTTATTCTTTTTCACAGATCAACACTAACATGCAGAGCAGACTAACACCTTAACAGGAGCTAAGCTGGTGAGTGATGTCTTTATTTTACTACTCCAAATGCAGTTATTTGTGCTATGTAAATCCCAGAGCAGCAGCAGAATGCTTGCATACACTCCAGGAGGATCAGAGTTTGTCTATTATGTCCTTCAGTGAGCACACAATGGGTTTACAGAGATTTTCAATTCTACTGTGGACATTTGCCTAACACCCATGTTCTGAACATCTCATCCTGTCAGGCTGCGTGTCACTCAGTGTAACAAACCACAGTATGTGTGTCACAAATGCAAATATATCATGCTCTGCAAATGTTTAGCTACTGAGTGATATTTTTGTGTATTAGTCACAACACCACCGTTATCTTACACTTAATTCTGCCAGATGACACACTGTCAGAGCAAGTTTTGATGCACTAGAAAGAGAACAAGGAACTGCAAGCATTGTTTATCTTTTCTGCCTAGCTGAGTAAGAGCCTCACAAAACTGTTCCTATCTAGTAATTTAAAGTACTTACCATGTTTTTGCTAAAAGCAGTTGATTGTTGAGAACAATAAACCCAACATCATAAAGGTCAAATTGAAATACTACATTCTTAATCTGTCAATATTGTGACATCTCAATGGTAAATACTATCCCCTCGGTTAAAGATGATCACGTGTCTACTTTTGAAATCTATTCTTGGCAGTTCCCTTCAAATGGTATCTTTAGCACACCACATTATTTGGGATATTGTTAACAAAAACCAACAATTAAGCCAGAGAGCAGAATTAATTAAGCCAGAGATTAATTAATCCAGAGAGCAGAATTCTGTCTTTGATAGCAGTATTGTCACCAAGCACTGGCAAGGAATTTGCCACCAAACAACAGTAAAATCATTATCCTACCTTAGCCTGTACACATTTGCATTTTCAAATGTAGGTACTAAACATTTCCTGTTACTAACAGAGAAAATTTTGCTAAAGTACTCTTTTATAAAAGTTGTAATTCCTGTTAAGATCAGTGAAAATATAAGCTTTGGTGAAGAACAAAGAATTTAATTAGAAGAAAAAGTTCTGGCCTTTGACACTGAAAGATGAAACTATTTTCAGTAATAAAAGATATTACAGGATAAAAAGTAGAGGTTTTAAAATGAAGATATGCTGTGGGTCCACAGTAGGGGGCAAAAGTTGCCTTGTTGTTACTGGATCCTTGGAGGTTTTGTTTGCTCATTTCACAAGTCGTTTTATAACATTCTGCTCCAGGAGATTAAGACCAAAAGAGTTAAAATTAATCATCATTAGAGACAGCAAGGCAGATCAATAGCCTGATTCCATGTGACAATTCCTGTGCTTCCAGGTCTCACTGGGCATACATTAGGATAACAGTCTTCTCAACAACCAGCCAGGAGACAGGGAAGACATGAACTGAGGAGCGGAACTGAAAAGTTTAAAGTGAAAATTCTGAGCACTGCCCTCTGAAAATCCTTTTAAAGGAAAACTGTGAAGTTGGCACAGCTCAGTAAATTGGCACAGGGAGTTTCAGCACCTGTTTTCTATCCTAAGCTACATTTTTTGTGCTGGGAACATGCATTTCAGCCCTGTTCTCATTGCTTCTTCTTTCCCCAACAGTACTTTTTATGTATGCCACTCTCACGTAATGCCTACAGCAATTCTAAGAGAGATTTACTCCTGGAAATACTGACCTAGGTATGCTGCACAAAAGCTCTGAACACATCTTCAACTCTAAAAAGTTGGGGGAAACTTGACAGCTGCCTGAAAATCCCATCTAGTAATGATACTGTAGCTGAAAGGGCCCAAAGATACCAGCAGGGTAGCATTTATAACCAAGGTAACAGTTTTATAAAACCAACAGCATGACCAGAAAAGAAGCTAAGATTTCAGGGGTACAAATCCTTCACCAGGTTACCTGAGGACTCACTTAGGAACCTGGAAGCTTCTTTACTATTTTCCCAGTTATTTTATTTCAGGGAAGCGCTTTTTGGGTATAGTTTTTAAAAAATAATTTTTTAAAATCTAATCTAAGAACAAAAAATGATCAAACATAGCTATTACAATCACACAACTCTGCTGTAACCCAAGCCCCTGCCTCGACTCCACAAGAACCATGACAACTGATACACAGCTTTACACAAAGACAGACTTTGTTTGTGTTTATTAAGTAGAAAAAAATCACCATATGGCTTAGAAGCTTCCATTTTAAACACAGAAAACTGATAATTAACAAGAATAGAATAGTAGCTTTTAATACAAGTGATCTCTTCTTCAGCTATCTAAAATGTATTTCCTGTTTCCTCTGCTGGGTTGACAGACCTTTGCTCCATCTAGTGGGAAGCTAATTAAGACATTTTATTTATAATGGATATACTTGTTAATCTGTTTAAAAATGGATCGTGAAAAATGAATTAACCATTGTTCTTTTGCTACTAATCACCATAAAGCAAATTATATATGGCCTTATATATGAGCTGTGTTTGAAATAGATTTCTAAACATCACCTCAACATTTGAAAATGAGAAGAGATTAGACCTTGTTTTCTCTCTCCTAACTGTATGTATTAAAGATAAACTAAAATATCTTTACTGTTGGCCTGGCTAACCTCAAAGGCATCCAGAGAGGTATTCTGCATTTTGCCTCTGGAAAATTCATAATGGTTCCCATTTTTAATAAAGGCCAGAGGAACAAACCAGCCAAGTCCAGGCTGCCCACCCTCCTGTCAGTCCCTGAGTGTCATGGCCTGAGTGTCACTGAGAGAGGCTCTGCCACCATCTTTCAGGGGCTGGAGCTAAGCTGGGCCTGTGGCTGTGGGGCTCCAAGGGCAGCTATGCCAGGCTGTGCAGGCCTGGGAACAGGAGGAGCACCACAGGTGTGTGTGAGGGGCTGCTGCACATCCCTGCCAAGGGTCCTGGGAGCTGCTGGAGCACACACTCAGCAGGTCTGCACTGACACTGGCAGGGAACTGCCCAGGCTCAGGGCTAGGGCTGCCTCCAGAGGGATTGATGCACTCTGCACAAAGGGGCTGACAGCAATCTTCTAAAACTCAAAAATGAAAATCCTGGCACCTAGGAAGGCAGAAGCTACAAACAAAACAAGCTGGGGCTGCCTGACTTCGAAGCAGAGCAGCTGAAAAGGACCTTGGGCTCTTGGCACAAAGAACACTGAACATGAACCAAAAGTGTTCCTTGGCAGCAACACACAAGCATCCTGGGATGGAGTGAGGTGTGGCAAGATAAATCCACTTCTGAGAACCAGAGAGTTGAAATTATACTTTAAAGCCTTCCTGCAGAATCTCCCTTTCCTCTCCAGAAGCCTCCATTTTTTGTGGAGGAGAGTATATCCCAAAGCCAAAACAAAACCATTGTTTCCATGCAGATGAAATGCAGGAAAGAAACTGCTTTTGGAATACATCAATATATTAAAGGTAAAAAAAAGGTGCAGTGAATATCTCAGTTTGACTGTGTCAAAAACATGTCAGTGATCAGAAAGGACAAGAAATAAGAGACAAAAAGAGACAATTCAGAATTCCACAAGAAATGTAGGTTTATCAGATGAATACCTGAGCAATGGTAGCCCCCTCAGCAAAGATTTCTAACATGCCAAATCTATCTGTTTCTGTTACATGAATTATGCTCAATGATCACACTAAAAAAATTCCCTTGGATAGATTAATATATTCCTTAGCAAAAGGCTGCCAACGAGAAGTGCATTTCTCAAAGTAGAGTAGATGAAATTATTAACTACAACCTCAATATCTGCTCATGACTCTTCAGTCTCGACTGACTCTCTGTACTATTGGAGCTGCAAGTAAAACAGATATATTTAGAAAAGATACACAGAGTATAGCCTGTCCATCACAAACTCCAGCCTCACTGAAAAAATGCACACTGTAATGCACAGCCTGCTTCTCAAAGCACAGGTACCACTGCTGTCATCCTTCCCACACATTCCCACCCAGGACTTTCCAATTGTTAAGCACAAATTTCTGGTTTAGCAGCTACTCCTTCCAGACACTCAGACAATGGAAATAAAACCACCCTAGCCATGAATCCTGCATCCATCACTTTCATTCCTGCTTTTAATTATCAAGAGGCTTCAGACGCCCAGAACACGCATCCACCCACGCTCAGTCATTCAATAACCAATGATGTTCAAGTGAATGATCAGTGCCAGCTGATGTGGAACTAAGGAACCCATTAAGGCAATCCCTGTGCAAACCAGCCTTCATGCACCAAACCACTAATTTCATTCTGCTTTGGGAGGCTGAGAGCCTTCATTACCAAGTAGGCTCTCCAAGCAAAGCAGAATCAAGCACACACAACCCCCCACAACTGCCCCTCAAAGAACACTAGTTTGGGTCCAGCTTCTGAAAAAATTATTTATTACACGATTTTCTCTAGAATTTTTATAAATGCTAAAATTCCTGTTTGTACATGAAATTAATTCCTCCATCTGGGAAGGTTTCGTGATCAGGTACTGTGAAAGCCAGTACAGAACACTCCCCTCTAAGATATCAAATGAGAAAGTTATTCAGATCAGTACTTTGCACATTTTTCACAGTGTGCAGCTCTGACAGCCTCCTCTGCCCAGGGAAATAGGAGAGACTCAACAGAACTCTGTCATCTGCTGACAGACTGAGAGAGACAAAACTGGCACAAAGTCAAACACAAGAGCCTTAATATAGATGGAAATTGACCAAAATCTTGTGTATGAAATTTGGTTTTCTTCATGTCCAAACTGAATTCTCCCCTTGCAGTCTGAGTTTATCCCTTTTGTAATTCATTATGAATATGTAACACAGATTTTCTCCAGTCTTGTGCAACAACATTTTGAAAACATCAATGAAAACAGCTATCTCATCTTCCCTTGTCTCCCCTTGGTTCTCTGTTTGGTCCTCTGGTCTAATTAGGACGAACACATTTGGCGTTTTTCTCATAGGTCACAGTTTCTAATCCTCTGGTTATTGTAGCTGCAATAAATCAGAGTGCACTTGCTTAAACAACTAGGGAATTCTGGAGGTTCTCACTGCTCATGTTGGGAGATAAACACCCATTTCTCTTATTTTTAACTAAGGTACATACAAAGCTGAGTAACTGCCACCAATCGTAACTCAGTAAAACCCGGCTTGGCTGCATGGGCTGAAATTAGTCTTTTAGACATCTCCAGTATTCTCTGACTTGAACAGTAATTGAACAGCAAGAACTAATGAATCTAAACACATATTACCCATAAGCAGCCTAAATTTAATCAGTAACTGGCACTGATAGAAATATTTTTATCCCATGGCAACAGATTTTAAAAAGCCTTTCTTACAACAACAGAACAGAATACAGGGACTTTTTTTTAATGCAAAGAGAAAAACACACATGATCAATACTTGCTAGAAAAGCACCAGGAATTACAGGGGAGCACAGGCTGAAGAGGATGCAGCAGCATCACATTCCTGAAAACAAAGGCAACCAGACTGTTCTAAGTATCTGCAGGCACAAAGCAAACCTTATGAAATATGCCTTCCCTTCAACCCTTGTCCCCTCCACTGCAAGTACTGTATCAAGTGCTGGGCACTGCACTTCCCAAAGGAAGGACACAGCTGGAGAACAGGATCCAACAAGCATCAGCTTGTGAAAAAAACCTAAACAAACCCAAACTTCAGGTGTATAGGAAACAAGCAGAAGGAGATCATCCATTCTTGATGGACATGAAGCACCTTAAGATGCCATAAGGAGATGTGTGGAGTGGATTTAAGGAAGAACTTCCTAAAGGGAATGGAGTGGGACTGACTGCTTGAAGGCACCCTCCAGTTGCCAGCTGTGGATGTTCTAAGAACAGGTCAGACAAATGAACACAGGGAATTATTTGAAGTTAATCCTGATTTGCACAGGAGACAGTATTGATAGAGTTAGTTCAGTATCTTAAGAGTACTTATTTGATTGCTGCATTTATCTTAGGTCAGATAAAAATCAGAATTTATGTATTAGTTATCCTTTTCCAAAGAGGCTGGCACCCTGTGGGGAGGTCAGTTTTCAGGCTTTACAAAAGACAATTCTTACACTACCGTAGCAAGAGGCATGAGAAGAGAATCTGCATATAAACAACACAAGACAAACTGTAAGGTAAGAGGAGAGAAAATAGAAAAGAAATTAAAAAGGGAGGGGAAGGAAAAGAAATGAAGATGAGACAAAGAAACACAACAGTGTGAGGCAGGACAATGCATAGCTATTCCTGTGATGTAGCACCATGAATCCTCAAAGAATACTATGCTCCATCTTTGTAGTAAGCTATTTGTGTGGTTGCTGAATGGTCCCTGACAGGAATTTCAATTGTTCCTCTTATTTACTCTTTGTGGAGGATGGTATTTTTTGGCAATTAATACTGCTCAACCTTTTTTTCTTCCCCAGGCAGTAGATAAATCTCAGAGCTCATAAACAAACCCAAGAATAAACAAAAAGGAGTGGAAATGTATCACAGCCTGAACCCAAACTCTGCCAGGTAGAAGCTCCCTGCCAAAGCTTTGAGCTATCTGGCAATCCCACAGACTGAGAAGGACTGAACCATTCCATCTCTAAAGAGCCAGGCTTCAGGTAATACTTGCTGCTGAGCTTTCTGGAAGAGAAATACCAGGAGAAAAAAGAAGCTTTTTACTGATGAACTAAACACAACTTAAAATTTCATCTCAGTTTTACTCTACCAGGTGAGAATCATGAGGATTTTAGAGGGAGAAAACAGTCCTGTGAGTTATAAATTCAGGATGTTCTACAAATGCATGCTGCAATTTAATATGCCATTTAATAACCCAAACATGGAAACCAGACCAACAATACAGCAGCAGCACTATCATGTTGGATAATCTTTTCATTTGGAGAAAAAATAACTCCCTTACTGCAGCTAAAGGACAACCAGGGTGAGTCACCTGCTTTCTGACCTGTGAGGTTCCTTTAAACTGCATGAGCAAATCAAGCAGCCCAGTCCGAGATGGAGGAAGCTGGAAGATGCAGGGTTTAAGGCTGTATTAATGGGATGGAACCACCAAGTGGAAAGAAAAGCCTAAGTTTAGGCAGACACAATTTCAGGCTTCATCTCTTTTGGGGACTGGCTTCATTTCAGCAATAAGTGATTAACTGCAAACCCCAGCATTGGTAAATTAATTCACAATTTCTACTGATGTTGCTGTGCTTAAAATCTGGGTAAGTTCTGCTTCCGGCTCCACTTCCCAAGATGACAAGCAGATGTTTTATTGGTTGCCCTTTGAGCAGCCAGGCTGAGCTCCACACTCCCACATGTCCAGGGAGCACATAACCAGGTACTAGGATGGCTTTACCTTTGTTTGCTGTGTTTAGCATTCCCTCAATAAAACAGCAAACAAGTATTCATGTCTGTTCTTCATTTGCTGAATATTAGTTAAGTTTCATGTTTGTTTCTTTACACATTTGGAATGCAGCTTTCCCAAACTCACAAGCATTTTAGAGTGTATCTGACACAGCCTCCCTGTGGGGCCAGCCGAGCTCCCAACCACGGCATGCCCTGCTCAGGTGGAGTGCCAGATTGGTTTCTCACTAGGGCAGGAGGGTCCAATCCCCATTCTGAGAACATATCAGCAACAGACATACAGCTGGCATCTGCTGATGTGATTTCCTCCATGCACAAGCCACATACAAAAGGGAGGCCGAGGCGTGATTCACACAACACACGTGGATGGAAGAAATCTGGCTGCCAGCCCTGAGGCGGCTCTGACACCGATTACCATGGCCAAAGCCGTGGCTCCCTGCAAGACCACAGAGTGAGGCAGTGAGCTCAGTGCCCCTGCACTACCGAGGAAACTCCCCGGGTGTGCCGGCCAGGACCCGACACAGGAAGCCCAGCAGGCTGCAGGAGGGCTGAGATCACTGGGAGGGGGCACTAGGATGCAGCTGCTCTGGGTGCAGCCTTCCTGAGGCAGCTGTCAGGTGACAAAGCCCTTCTCAGGGTCACACAGGTACCTGTGTGCCTCCCCAGGCTGCCATAGCCTCACTCTGGATGCTTTCGAGCAGCTCTTTATCCCTCACGTGGACATGCTCTGCTCTACCCTAACATGCAATTGTGACTCCTTCTGTGGGTGGATTTAACACTGTAGCAGATTTCTGAGATTTCAAAAGCAATTCACACTGGCCCATATGATCATTTCTCGTGTGCTATTTCATGCTGGACCATGTTCAGCAAAAAAGAAGGCTTCTACTTTCCAAAAGAATTATGTTCACTTGCTAAATGATCAGGTTTTCTTCTATTTTCTGTAATTCTATTCAGACTACTTCATGAAGACCAGGATTACAAGGCACTTGGAGTAACAAACTAATTTTAAATTAATATTACTGCTCTAATTTCCTAATAATTAATGTACCTGGTATAGCAATTAGCTTGGAAGCCCCATTGCTGTTTGCTAGGCTACACTGGAGGAAAAAACCAGCAATTTCAACCCAATCCATGTGCTAGAGGATGCACAGCACTCTCCTGCTGCAACACACTTCCTTTCAGTACTCATATACACTGATTTTGTTGATAATATAATGAAGGGACTCCTCTGTCTCTATTTTTTCAGTGTTTCTCAGGAAATGAGGTAGCATCAGTTTTCTCAATCTTTACGGACTCTTTTCAGGTAAAAAGGACTCACAAATACCACCTTTCATATGTCAGGCTCAGTGGAGGGTATTTTTATTTTTTTCAATCCTCCAAAGAATTTTTTTCCAAGGTTTCTTTTTTTGTGAGTCAGTTTCCGTGTCTCCTTATGTCCACCTCCCTTCATCAACTGCACTGCAACCTAAAGCACACTTTCAAGGAAACAACCTGGTGTGATTTAAGTTGGAAAGCACTGTCAATTAAAAAAAAAAACCCAAACTAAAAGGAAGGAAGTTGTCATTAAAAACAGAACCTGAACTCAAATATACCCATGGAACACTAAGGAATTCTAGTAACAGAAACCAAAAGAACTCAGGGAAGCAATGAAGAACCAATTAATCCCAAACCTTTTCCACTGTCACACTGCTTTATCAGCAAGGACATGCACAGCAAGAGGACCCGACACTGCTACACCAACAGGCAAGAATCAAGGCACACAATGACACAGATCCCGGCACTGCTACCCTACTCTTGTGCCAGTAGAACACAGATCCCAATCTAACACAGATCATTATCATTAGTTTTTGAAGTCCAGTGATATTCTAAGCACATTTGTGATGTACCTCATTGCTTTTCTGCACCACACTAAGATCCATCCTAGGAGATAAAAGGTTCCACAGTGATAATGGCAACTGAAAAATTTCAACCAAGCCATGACCTTACAGATCACTGTGATCAGCAGTGAAGGGAAATACAGCCAAATCCAGCCTCAGCAATGAAAATCTCTGAGGCAGAACTGCAGCAGCACTGTCAGTGCTGATTGCAGCATCACAACTGTAGCCTGAGCTCTTAGACTGAACTGAGAGCTGCAGTCTCTATCCCCAGGCTTGCCTTGCTCATACTCCAGTGAGCCATGAGGCAGCAGGCATATTTTAATACAGTATCTATGATTTGTAACACTTTCACTGTGCTTCCCAGTTTTGATTCCAGTAATTCTGTCCTTCCCTTTTAGCAGCATAATATTCATTCCATTTCTCTGGGAATATAATTTATATTAGACAGTAAGCACCAAATGGCAAGGAAGGAATACACATCACTTTTTCTTGCTCTAAGAAAAAAAAAAAAACCCTCAGCAAAGATTTAATGTTCCAGAAAAAATACTGTTATATGCTTAAGTTTCCAATGAGCCACTAAAGAAGAACTATCAAATAATTCTGGAAGGTTCTGTCTTTCCAAAAGAGAAGGGTAATTTTTTTAACAATTAAAAGCATAATCATGTGTGATATTTGCAATGTAATTTAATCCCTACACTGGGAAGAGCTGACATTTGTCGTAGTATGTAAGTCCAAACTGTTTATGCCATCCATAAGCATATTGACTCCTGTGTGTGACCCAGTAATCCCAGCACTACGAGATTTCCATGGAAAGCTGTGTAGCAATTTGCTGCTGAAGAACTCTTTATTTTACAGCCCTGCATGATGTCTATGGCTGGGTAGTTTGGACAGAAGACAACACAGATTTGCCAGGATGGATAACTGCACATGGATCTTACAATGGATGCAGTATGCAGTTGACACCACCACCACCACTATTTCTGTATCAGCATTTCTGAAATAATTTATTATTTTTGTCTCTATGTACCCATAAAGGTTTTCCTTTTTCCTTTGTTTTCTTAAACAAAACAAAACACAACATCCTTCCCATTAGCAGACACTCAAACTGGAAATCTAAGGCAGGCTAAAGAAAATTCCATTTGTAACTGGAAAAGATAGGTCATGCATTCCTGTGCTGAATGTAAACAATGAGGCATAAACACAGCCAACAACAGCAAAAGTATTACAGACTAGCAGCAGCATGCAGTGTAGCTAGCAGCTTCCTTTTATATGTTTAACACACACTATTGCTTTGTTTGACCCATCAATTCCCCATTACTGTTCTAACTTAACAGATAAAATTAATAAGCAGTGAAGTCATGTGGGGATGCAGAATTTGTTTTATAGGTTTTAGATATGAGTTTAGGATTTTTTATTGTAACTTTAGTGTAGTTTTAGTTACCCTGCTTTGGGCCTCCTACCTTGGAATTTGTTACTATCATAGTTTGATAAGGGTTTCTATGACTACTTTGGTCTCTGCCCAGAGACTGCTTCCCATTGGTTCTTTTATGTATTCTTTTTCCTTTTGTCCATCATAGAATTTACATCCAAGGTCAAGTTGCCCTCGGAGAAGATTCAGCCAGCAGTT